>CAUYTI010051400.1:0-26550 GCA_963575145.1 Galago senegalensis
CTCCAACTCCTGGGCTCAAGCGAGTCTCCTGCCTCAGCCTCCCAAGTAGCTGGGACTACAGGCGCCCGCCACAACGCCTGGCCATTTTTTGGTTGCAGCCATCGTTGTTGTTTGGCGGGCCCGGGCTGGGGATTCGAACCCGCCACCTTAGGCATATGTGGCTGGCGCCTTAGCCGCTTGAGCCACAGGCGCCAAGCCGGAGACTGCATTTCTAAGAGACTGTCTCTCCATATGGCAGCTCACACTTTTCCCCAGACTGAAAGAGACTAGGGTCTTAAAGTGGAAGATAATAGTATTTTGGTCACCTATCCTTTTAAGTACCATATCATTCCTGCTATATTCTATTCATTACAAGAGAATTTGTAAGTTCAGCCCACACTGAAGGGGAGATTTATACCAGGGTGTGAAGATCAGGAGGGTAGGGATCATTGGGGTTGCTTATTATACTACCGTCTTATCAATAGCTTATAGTCAACTGACTTGAATTGGCTTAAAAATAGTGGAAGTGCTAAATACAAAGATAAAAGACCAACTAAAATCAATTCCATATCTACTGGCAGGCTGAGGAAGTTAGGAATGTTTCTATCAGTCAGGACAGGCTGGGTGATGCTGCGCTAACAACTACAAAACCTATTTACCTTTTATGCAGGTTGCATGTCCACAAGTTGGCTGGAGGCTCTGGATCATTCTCATTCTGGGATCTAGGCAGATGGAAAAGGACTTTTTGGGATGCTACTGGTGTCCATGGAAAGGGAAAGAAAACATGTATAGTATTTCTACTCACAACTGGCTAACTGGTCATATGGCCTACCCCAAAAAGGCTAGGAAGTACAATCCTAGTATTTGCATTTCTAAGCCTAAAATATAAAATACCTGGTGAACAGTAGTCTACCACAAGCCATTCATCTCCCACAGGAACTACATGCCCCCTAGAATGGTTTATAATGAAATGACAAAACAGGTGTTAGTGAGCACGTGGGGCAACTAGAATTCTTGTATGTTGCTGGCAGAAATGTTAAGACTGTATAAACCACTCTGAATATGTCTTCATGTTTCTTGAGCAAGTAACTATCAGTGAAATTTATCAGGTATTTCTTAAGTACATGTTTAATTATTTAAAGAGTTTTCCATGTGCGGTGGCTCACAATTGTCTAGCACTCTGGAAGGAGTTCAAGGCCAGCCTGAGCAAGAGCGAGACCTCTTGTCTAAAAAAACAGCCAGGTGTTGTGGTGGGTACCTGTAGTCCCAGCTACTCCAGAGGCTGAGGCAAAAGAATTGCTTCAGCACAAGAGTTGAAGGTTGCTGTGAGGTATGATACCACTGCACACTACTGAGGGTGACAAAATGGGACTGTCTCCAAAAAAAAAAAAATTGTTTTCCAAATATGAGGGTTCACAGCAGCTTTATTCATAATAGCAAAATCCTAGAAACAATCCAAATATTCATCAGTAGATGAATAAACTGTGGCATATCTATAAGTAACAGATTACTTGGCAATACATTAAAATTTTGGCAGTGTCCAATCCTGTTTTGTCTGTTCCATTTTGTTTTCACAATGTTTTATTCCAGGAATTTTAATCTCGAATTACTCTTCACACAGCAGCCTATTCTATCAATGCAACATAGTATCATATTTGAATAGACAGTTGTAGAATTCATTTTTTCAATAGGAGTCATTTGTTCTGCCTGTGTGGTCTAAGTAGCTCTTGGTTTCTTATATCCAGTGACTGGTATTTAATTTTTTTTTTTTTCCTGTGTAGGATCAGATCTAGCCAGGTCCCTAAATTCCAGTTCCTTTAGGAATTGGGAAGGTCTGGTTATAGAGACCAGCCAGTAAAGTGGACAGATCAGCGTAACTCTAACGTAAGCTGGTGTTGACTGGGCCATCAAGCTCAATTCACTCAAATTCAGGTGTGTCCTGAAGAATGGTGAAAGGCTTTGGTCCCTAATGGGCAAACAGCAGACAGTGGACTTGTCAGAGATTGCTACTCAACTCTTACAAGATCCCATAAGTAGGATGTATAGTAAAATCAAAGATTTTAAATATACAGGTAAGACCTAGGACCCCTTTCTGTTATATAAACTATTATAACAAAGCTGGACAATACTGACAATGTTTGTCACCTTCCCAAAGTTTACCGAATACACTGAAACATGCTAGCATGTACATATTTGTTGAGTGAATCATTAAAAAGTGACTTTTAGAAGTAGAGAGGCCTTATGTAATCAGAAAAAGAAAATATTTTTAAAAATGCTACCCGTAGTAAAGCAGTTGAATACTTAATCACCATAAAATATAAAATGTAACAGATACCAGTGGGGAAAAAGCACATCTTTCAGACTTAAGACTAAGAGGCAGATATTACATGACACCAAAGGACAACCAAATTGCCTATGAGGAAGTCTTAAGTCAGATCTCAATCTGGTCTTACTTAAACTGCCAATTTACAGAGAAATCTTAAACTTACACCACAGGGTTCCATCTGCAAACCTGTCAGAAATGCTTCAGAACCAACTTAATTTCAACACACAAACTGCAAAAGTGAAAAAAAAAATATGAGGGGATACGTGTAAATTCAAAGATACTTAGGAGACAGCTATCAATCGCATACTGTGATGAAGTTTTTATTTGGATCCTGATTCAGACAAACCAACTATGACATCTGAGACTACAGAAATTGGAATATTTACTGGGTAACTGATGTAAAGAAATCTTAATTTTACATGTGATAATAGTATTGTTGTTATGTTTTCTAAAAGTCCCCTTCTCTACAAAGAAACTGAAATGCTTATGTAAATACACTGGATGACTAAAAAATTCAAGAATAAGATACTGCTTGGCTCCACACCCATAGCTCAGTAGTTAGGGCACCAGCCATATACACTGGGGCTGGCGGGTTTGAACCCAGCCCAGGCCTGATAAAACACCAATGACAACTACAACAAAAAACTAGTTGTGCGTTGTGGCGGGTGCCAGCTACTTGGGAGGCTGAGACAAGAGACTTGCTTAAGCCCAAGAGTTGGAGGTTGCTATGCGCTGTGTTGCCACAGCACTCTACCAAGATGACATAGCGAAACTATGTCTCAAAAAAAAAAAAAAAGAATAAGATACTGCTTGGCTTTGGGCCATTATTGAAGTGTGAATTTGTTAAGCTATAATCAGTTTTCTTTCCTAGTCTATTGTGTTAGGGCAGAGTTTGGACAATTCATAGCAGAAATGTGGAAATTAGTTATTTTGCTAGCAAAATAAACCAGTTCAAGTAGCTGAACCTGGGAGATATTTCCCACCCTTCATGCAGGAACATGGCCAATGCTACAGGGAATATAGCACTAGATGATTTAATGCTTGATTTTTCTTTTTTGAGACAGAGTTATACTCTGTTACTCTGGGTACAGTGCCATGGCATCACAGCTCATAGGAACCTCAAACTCTTGGGTTCAAGTAAGCCTCCCAAGTAGCAGGTGTGTACCACTATTCCCAGCTAGTTTTTTTATTTTTAGTAGAGACCAAGTTTCTTATTCAGGCTGGTATCAATCTCCTAAACTCAAATAATTCACCTGCTTTGGCTTTCCAGAATGCTAGGATTAGATGCATTAGACACCACACCTACTAGCATGCTTCATTTTCACTTTAAGGTCCTACCTGAATTTGATACTTCAAAATAAAAATGATTCCAGTGTCTATACTAGTCCCAAGTGATAACTGCTCCATTTACTGTGCTATAAGTGTTTTCCCAAACCTGATTTTGAATTTAACTGAATATAGGGAAAGCAATGAAACTAGTTTGCCTTGTAACCAAGGGCAAAGAGCCTATATAGCATGGAAGTAAACATCAGCAGAGCTCTAGATTCAGACTGCCAAGTTTACAGCACAGCTCTGCCACATGCTTGACATATGACCTTTGGGCAAGTTACTTAACCTTTCAATTCCACTAATATTCACCTCTTAGAGTTGTCAGAGGGATTAAATGAATACACATAAAAATGTACCAGTGATTGGTGCAAAATATGTTATTTATATGGTTCAGAATTTAGGGGTGGAAAGACTAACTTGGTCACATTAAGACGTTGATGAGTGTGTATTGCAGAACAGAGTAGGATGATGTTTTAAAATATTCTTGGCCAGGCATGGTGGCTCATGCCTATAAACCTAGCACTCTGGAAGGCCACGGTGGATGGATCACTTGAGTTTACAAGATTGAGACCAGTCTGAGCAAAACTGAGACCCTATCTCTACTAAAAATAGAAAAAGAAAAAGAAAAAAAAATTGAGGCAAGAGGATAGCTTTAGCCCAAGAGTTTGAGGTTGCTGTGAGCTGTGACACCACCACACTCTACCCAGGGCAACGGCTTGAGACTGTCTCAAAAAAAAAAAAAATATATATATATATATATCTATACACACACACACACACACATATATATATATGTAAAGGTCAGGGACGATAGCTCACGCCTGTAATCCTAGCACTCTAGGAGGCCGAAGTGGGTGGACTGCCTGAGCTCACAAGTTTGAGACCAGTCTGAGCCAGAGCGAGACCTCATTTCTAAAAATAGCTCAGTGTTGTGGTGGGTGCCTGTAGTCCCAGCTACTTGGGAGGCTGATGCAAGAGTTTGAGGTTGCTGTGAGCTGTCATGCCACAGTACTCTACCTAGTGTGACAAAGTGACATTAAGACAAGTTACAGTTATACTAGGTCTTTTGAAAATTTTTCCTATTGAAAATAAAATTTATTGCTTCTTGGCCTTTTGACTAAGAATAGGCACAGAATAAAATTTTAAAAAACAGGATGAAATTTGTCCTTAGTGCTTAAGATTTCATTCTAATTCTTATTATCAAGATCAAATTTAAAAATGTCTGTTTCAATAAAAACACAATGAATAACCCTAAAGTAAGTGATTCTTGAAAATTCATAATGTAAGCCAGACAAATGTAAAAAAGTAAAGCAAGAGGAGTCTTCTGATCATAAAATATTTATTAAGGTATACTTTAGGGAATATAGTGAATATAAAATTTAGGATCACAATATGAAGCAATTTTAAATCCTCTCAAAAGTCAGCACAGCCCTCAATACTCTGCAGATGTAAAACCACTGGTGAAACTCACTAAAAGCAATTTGACTAGTACAGAAGTGGGTTTTCATAAACATTTACAACTACAGCATCTGAATACTTCTTTTAAGTGCAAAACCACACCACATTACACTAATGCTGCAACAATGCATTCATTATTGTTCTCATTAGTCATTAGTAGTCAACTTGCATAAAACACCAGGAAAAAGCACAATGGAGCTCACAAAGTGGGCCAAAAAATGAACCTGTCCTTGCAAAACACACTTTGTAATGGAAGAGACGTTAAAAAAAGTATTATGCACATTACAGAAGCTGCATTCATTCCAACAATCTCAAGTGTCATTTCCTTTTCTGTAAAATCAAATTACAAGAACCAGGCACAACTAATATTTGGGAGGCAGTGTGTAGCTAAAATTTCATTTAACTAATTATTCAATGATTTTTAAAATCCCCATAAATCTTTTCTGTCCTGAGGTAGTTGCAAAATAAATTGTAACTTGGATATCAACTAGCTGAGGCTTTGACTCATTAAAACTAGCTGTTACAGACAGGAACTACCTTTTGATATTTAAAAGACAGTTGAGAAATGGGCCTCTTACTACACACACAAAATGATGGCTATGTGGGAAAGAGGATTAGCTGCTTCAGAACGTGAGAGATATGGTCCACCATTACTTCCACCCTCCCCCACCCATTTTAAGAAGATTCTTTATTGTCCAAAAAGCCACCAGGAACAAAATAGTGGAAGTAGACAGATCATCGTCCTTTGCTGTAGCCAGGGAAGAAAAGGTCAAGTAGAGTCTGTAGAATCTCATTGGGAATCATGATGTAATTCTGGCCAAGATCATGCCGACAAGCAGGGCAGGAGAAAACTTGGGCCTTAAAGGAACGTTGCAAGCAATCCTAAAGTAAAACCAATGGAAAAAACAAACAAAAATAACATCCAATTTTATCTGAGGGTAAAGCATGTAGAGAAAGTATTTAGCAACTTATGCTGGGAACTAGAAACTTAGTGTTTGGTAACAAGAAATAATTAAGAAGAAAAGACCTACATCTGCACTATGAAAAAGCCTACAGTCATGATTTTAGTTCCACCTCTGGCACACACACTGTGAGACTTCAAGTAAATTATTTAACTATTTTGTGCTTCAAATTCCTTATCCAGTAAAATGATGGTATTAGGGGATTACATGTGATTTCTACTAGACTAATCTTTTAGGCTGTATTTTAATCCTGTTCTTTCCCAACAGAACCCTAGAGAAAAACAAACAAACAAACATCAGGATTCCCCTCCTTAGAACTAAAGTTACATATTTTATCAAAACACTCAACACATAAAGGGTCTTTGAAATATATATTTAGGCTTGGCACCTGTAGCTCAAGTGGCTAAGGAACCAGCCACATACACTAGAGCTGGTGAGTTCAAATCCATCCCAGGCTCACCAAACAACAATGACAACTATAACCAAAAATAGCCAGGTGTTGTGACAGGCTGCTGTGGTCCTAGCTATTTGGGAGGCTAAGGCAAGAGGATTGCTTAAGCCCAAGAGTTTGAGGTTGCTGTGAGCAGTGATGTCACAGCACTCTACCCAGGGCAACAGCTTGAGACTCTGTCTCAAAACATATATATATATATATATATATATTTATGTAAAGAGAGTTAACTGACTCAAAGTCAGGCATGAACTCATAGGTAGAAGATTTCTTTCCATTTTACAAAAGAAACTAAAATTCTGAAGTTAGTACAGGGCACACAACCACTACTTTATAAAGCAAGAGTCCAATGCTTAACTTAAACTTTCCTTCTATGCCATAATGATAACACAATATTTAATTCATGTGGGCATTCTGCCCGATATAATGTTAGACATTTTATTAAATATGTGAAACTACTCCAGTTTGCACTGTAATATATAAAATATATAAGCTATTACACAGTAAAGAGCAATGACACTTATTTCTTCATTTCAACTCTTCCTCAGTAGTTCTGAACATGATAGAATATCTCAAACTATTAGCAGAATTACCATTACTATCAAATTAAAACATGCATTTATCATCAAGATATAATTAAATGCTTCTTAACTGGCCAGGTTCCATAACTATCCTACACTTCATGGAAAAATGCTTCTTAGCTCACTAAAAAAAGTATAGCGAATAGTGTGCCTTCAGGCCTAATATTGGAAATGAGAAAGGAATTCCACTTACTTTACAGACATTGTGGAAGCATTCTGTTGTCACAGGCTGGTAAACTAGCTCTTGGCAGCAGACACACATAAAAGACTGTTCCAACTTTTTCAGAAAATTCTAGAATGGTACCCAAGGAGAAGGAAACAAAAGTTAACAGTTCATAATATTTTAAGTGATCAGAAAAAAAGTGTGTTAGCAGTTAAAGGGCACAAAAATATAGCTAGAAACCTACTGTTCAACAAATTAGTAGAGGGATTACAGTAAATAACTTATTGTATACTTCATCAATATAGCGAGTAGAAAATAATTCAACTATTCCTAGCATAAAGAAAAATGTTAGAGGTAATGAATATTCCAATCATCTTGAATTATATATTATATGAATCTATCAAAATTTCACTTATACCACCAAAATATGCATGTCTACAGTGTATCAAGAAAGGGTCTAAATCATATTTACTGTTTTCTAATAAGAAAAAAATAGTCACTCTTCTAACTACTTGAGATAAACAAATGTATAAGCTGAAGAAACTGTATTTCCCACACAGTACTAGGGTTGAAAACACTGCAAACTCAAAATATATGCCATTAAAGTCTGACTAGGTGCAGTAGGTCATGCCTGCAATCTCAGGACTTTGGCAGACTGAGACAGGAGGATTGCTTGAAGCCAAGAGTTTGAGACCAGCCTGGGCAACATAGTGAGGCCCCAGTTCCAGCTATTCAGGAGGCTGAGGTAGAAGGATCACTTGAATCCAGGAGTTCAAAGGTGCAGTGAGCTATGATTATACTGCTGCACTCTGGCTTGGGCAACAGATCAAGATCCTATTTCAAAATAAAAAATAAAGAAAAAAGGCAAAGTCCCCCTAAACCTCACATTCCTGGGATAAACTATTCTTAGGTAAAAATATAATGCGCAGCTTTGTTTCCAGGTCATTACCTAATGGTTGCCTTTTTATCTTTGTCTATTACCAAATTTGAATTTTTTAAGCTTTAAAGGAAGGACTAGGCACTAATACTCTCTATAATATCTAATATTATAAAGAATTACAATTTATTCTTCTAGGATTATTCTGTGATATTTTGCCCTCATCTAAAAAATCCCATATTTTCCTGATGCCAATGTTTAAAGTGGGTTAAAATGATAAAAAGTAGAGCTACCTAGAATATATGATCAAATGGATACTTTATTCTCTTCAAAAGCCATTACCAATTCTATTTTATCCAGGCTGTTTCTTTTAAACTAGAAGGAAAGGTAGTTCTTTTTGAGTAGTCATGAGGATAGTCCTCCATTCAGTTCTTTTGGTAGTAAGGAAATACATTTTATGGGTTTTTTTAGGTTAATAGAAAATGCAGAATTTACAGGAATGAAGTTAAATTAAATGTCACATTCTAAAAAGATGTCTTGTCATGCTTGTAATTCTAGCACTCTGGGAGGCCAAGATGCGTGGACTGCCCGAGCTCAGGTTTTTGAGACCAGTCTGAACTAAAACAAGACTTTGTCTCTAAAAATAGCCAGGCGCCTGTAGTCCCGTTTGAGAGGCTGAGGTAAAAGAATCGCTTGAGTCCAAGAGTTTGAGGTTGCTATGAGCTGCGACGCCACAGCACTCTACCGAGGGTGACAAATAGATTCTGTCTCAAAAAAAAAAAAAAAGGGTCTTGACATCTTTGACCAATGAATATGAATTATGAACATGTATTAGTATTATATAACACATTAAAAAAACATGGTACTTAATGGGGAAATGTTGTATAAACCCAAACTTTATAGCAAGTACTCTCTATTCCCTGACAAACTACTTTGTTAATGACCAATATTTTCCTGGACTTCCATGTGTCTATAATATGGGTAATATGTAATACAGGCATTTTGAATTCCTATAATGTGCTAGACACTCATCTACAGTGGCAATAAGAAAACAAAGTCTCTACTCTCAGGGAACTTTTATTCCTATTCTGCAGACTAAGGGTAGCTCAGAAGACCTCTCTGAGAAGTGTATTATTTATGCAGGCTTAAAAGATATGAAGGAGTAAGCCACATGAAGACAAGAAAGCATTCCAGTCAGAAAGAATATGCTGAAAAGGCCTAGGGCAGCAACAAATTGAGCGTGTTTAACTAGCACAGAGACTACTATAGTCAAAACAGTCTGGACACAAAAAGGTAGCAAGAGAAGACCACAGATGAAGGTTGGGCTGCTGATCACATAGGGCCTTGGGTAGTAGTTTGTATATAAATGTACACACATACAAATGGATTTAAAGTCACTGTTGGCTAACACCCAGTTTTCTGGCTTGTTTGAAGAGTAGGGGCACAAAACTTGTCCAGAGCAATAGTATATCAACTTTCAAAGCAACTGCTAGCAACAAAGTCAGAAGAATCTGACCATGACAGGCCAAATAGATAGAACTAGTGGCATAGCACCTAGGAGGAAGAGAAATTCCATGGGCACTCAGGTGGCTTTTTTTCCCATTTATATTTGCTACTTATCCTCTTGCCTACACACAGATAGAAGTCACCTGAGTTATCATAACCTGTATCTTTTATGCCCAGAGAATAATTAGACTGATAAACAATGGCTCATTGTATTTTAACTTCTCTAAGTGATAAGTCTAACCTAACAAAGTCAGAGTCTCTTATACCTGGGTCTCTTGGCTAAAAAGTAATTCCACATAGTGAAATCACTTTTTCTATGTCCTCATTCTACCAAAGATAACCCAACATATCACATTCATAGATTTATAGGCAAAGGAAATGATAATTCCAATTAACCCCATTTCAGACACATATGAGATGTTCTAACCAATGAAATCAAAGAAAAAAAAGGACTGGGAAGAAGAAATCACTAAGATGACAACAAGATGGATTTTCAAGAACAGCTACTAGAGCTTACCCACAATAGTTGTATAGCAACCATTTTGGAGGGAAAGAAAACAGAAAAGTAATCCTATTACAAATGATATGGGGTCAGTATCTAATAGAATATTCAAATTTATAAGCAAAATTGAAGTCACAATAAAAGCAAGTGAATAAGAAATGAATAGGCAATTCACATCTGAAGCCTCCAACTTTGGGCACTTGATAATTTCACTTTAAAATTTTATGACTGCCTGAAAATGAGAAAAAACTTTACCAATATAAAATATTTAAGCAAATCAATGCTGGCTTATTTTATCCCTAAGTTGAACATAGAAGTTTGAAAATTGTGCTGATCTGCTTGAAACTTATGCTACTAGGCAGGCAATTCTGTACCGTAACAAAAACTTTCCTGGTGAGTTTTACAGCTGGTGTTTCACAGCTAAAAATTCCTCCTAGGACTAGTACACCTTAAGTACTATTTTAAATTCAGGTACAGAGAAGTCAAAACCCAACATCTAAGAGGCTTAAATTTATAACCACTTAAATTTATTGCTTTAGATTATGTTTGAAAGGTGGTAACACTGGATGAGAAAACTGAATAGAAACATCAAGTTTTGACTGATTAGTGAAAATCATACTAGGTAAAAAAATTATTTTCATTATTTGTTAATATTAGAATGTTATTTTAAAAAATCTTTACATACTGGTCCTTCCGCAAGAGATGCAAGCACTTCATCCCACAGCTTTTGGTTTTGACAGTCCTCTCTTATTAGATGTTGTTGCTGAGGAGTTAGTTGGAAAGCCTCAACTGCTTCTGCTGAATCTGATGCTTTGAACCCTTTGGAGGCACTTGGACAGTCTTCTAGGTTTGCTTAAGAAAATATATCAGCAGACTTATAAGTAGTTCTAAACAGAATTATGAAACAAGAATTAACTGGCACCAGGAATGACTTTCCCTGGAGTTTAGGATACTGGATTTGCTGCTATTCTGGCTCTGAACTATTAAAAATACACAGAAAGACCCACCCTCTAACCCCCCAAAGTATTTGCGTTTAATTTCTGAGTCTCAATTTATTCTCTTAATATTTTACTTTATTAAAAAGTTTATTAGGGGAGTGGTGCCTGTGGCTCAAAAGGGTAGGGCGCTGGCCCCATATGCTGGAGGTGGTGGGTTCAAACGCAGCCCTGGCCAAAAAAAAAGTTTATTAGGATTTATGTTCTTCCATCATTACCTACCATCTGAAGTTGGCCTTTTTGTGGCTCCACAGGCCTGCTTCTTTGACTGTCCTTTACTCTTCTTCCCTTCCTTATCTGAAGGGTAACCTGCTGGATACTGATGGGAAGGAGAAGTACAATGTAGATTTGAGCTTCACAGAGAAGGGGGTTCTAGATCCTCCTGAGAAATTTTTAATAAGGAAAGGAGGGACTACACTTTCCCCAAACCAAAAGACTTTAACTAAAGAAAGAATATAGACATTTAAAGAAAAGAGTTCAAAAGGACAGATGACTATTCAAATCCCAAATTCAGGGTAAAACCACAGAGCTTTGACTGCTAACAGATTACATCTTATAATATAATGATTTTAGTTTCAGGTCTAAGAAAACAAAGATAAGTCTTTAAGAGTTGTGACTAGGTAGCTTAAAATTTAAGAGAAGAAAAGTAAAGTCTAGAGATGAAGATAAGTGAGGATCAACCATAGAGCACAACAGATGGTAATCAAATAGATGGGATTATAATAAGTTGTGTGGAGTTATTAAAAAACACAACCAAAAAACATTAAGAGTCAAATTTCTTACCTCCCAAGATAAGTGGGGGTGGGGGTTTTGGAAGACTGAAAATGACTAAATTGCTAGCTTTTCTACCAGCTAAGGGTTATACTTTAAAGAAATTCTATTATCCTGATGTTTTCAATAGCTACCTTTTTTGCAGGAGTGGGGCATGCTTTGTGATAATGCTCATGCTTAAAAACTCAATGTTTTAGGCATAAGTGATATAAACATCAATGATATTATAAACTCATCATAGATGGGCTCACATGCTTCTGCTCTGAACATTGGGATATAAAAAACCTTTTGAAATGAATTTGGCAATTTTTTTTTATATTTAGTTATAAAAAGTATAAGTTTGGTAGTTATTTTAGCAGATAATGGCTCTTATTTAAATAATCAATTCTGTGAGTTTAAAAAGAAAAATACAGAAACAAGATTTGCACTAGAAGACACACACTCACCTGCCTGGGTGGTCAGACACTTGCCCATAGTTCAGCCCCTACACATGCAGTGTAGGCAGAGCCAAGGGAAATGACAAAGCTGGCAGTCTTTACAGGAAGCACACCAATGGGGAATGATGGGGGATGAACTCAAACCATGCTCTGAAGTCAGTGTCAGGGACAAAATCTAGGGTATACAGGCAGTGAAGGGGAAATGCAGCCATACCATCCACTATGCATACAAAACCAATAAAGTCTTTCATGAGTTAACAGCTGAACATGGGTAAAGGGGAAAAAAAGGAAAAGCACTAAAGGTGGTAGCAGGGCAGGGAAGCAGCTTTGCGGGGGAAGAGAAAAAAAGGGGTGAGGAAAAGTGAGAAGGGTAGAAAGCAGATCACTCCTATAAGCCTCTTTCCCACCCTTCCCCTACCAGACACACCCCTGCACCCTCTAAAATGAACATCCCTTCTCCTATACCTAAGTTTTAGGAATCCCTTTCCCTCACACTTCATTTCCAAAATGAAGTAGAAATATTCTACTTTTTGTTGACAAGCCCAGCTTTTCCCAGTAGAATCCTTGGTCCAAGAACAGGATGACACCTAAAATGCTACCTTTTCACTTCTTGATCTTCTGTATATTTGCATAATCTTATTCCTCACCCCTTATAGTCTACTGATCAACTGCTGTGGGTTATATCCAGTGTTAGGGCATACCAGACAGTAAAGGTGTACAATTTGATGGACATATAAGTAGCCCAGGCAAAAATAATCTAACCTGTAAACGCAGACATAATCTCCTTGACCGTTCTATTCCTTCTGAGGTCCAAGGAGCAGGTTCAACATCATCTCTTCTTAAAAGATACCGCCAAACTAAGAATCCATGGCTTGATGAAATCTCTGGCCAGTATTTCACCACCTAAATCAAAATATTATCAGTACTGGTTTGAGTTGTAAAGTTTAGATTTATTAATAATATCATCACATTAGTGTTATAAGTAAACTTGCTAGAACTACATGCAATTCAGAAGGTACTTGTTTTGCTGTAAAATAAGTCAAAAATATCCTCTAAAATATTGTTTTGATCTAATCCCTATTAAGACAGTTCCTACGTAAGTGTAGATGGCTATATAGTAACAAATTATGCTCGTAGGTAGATTAAAATGGTGGCAGCATATATTCCCTCTCTTCTTTTTTTTTTTTAACGTTTTGAGACAGAGTCTCACTTTGTTACCCTTGGTAGAATGCCATGATGTCATAGCTCACAGCAACCTCTAACTCCTGGGCTCAAGTGATTCTCTTGCATCAGCCTCCTAAGTAGCTGGGACTATAGGCATCTGCCACAATGCCCGGCTATTTTTAGAGACAGGGTCTCACTCTTGTTCAGGCTGGTCTTGAACTCCTGAGCTAAGGCAATCGGTCCACCTCAGCCTCCCAGAGTGCTAGGATTACAGTAGTGAGCCACCATGCTCAGGCTTCTTTGTTTTCTGAGACAGAGTCTTGCTCTGCCACCAAGGTAGAGTGCAGTGGCATGACAGCAGCTCACTGGACCTCAAACTTCTGGGCTCAAGCCATCCTCTTGCCTGAGCCTCCCAAGTAGCTGAGACTACCGGTATACACCATGACACCTGGCTAGTTTTTCTATGTTTAGTAGAGATGAGTTCTTGCTCTTGCTCAGGCTGGTCTTAAACTCTGAGCTTAAGCAATCCTCCCATCTCAGGCTTCCAGAGTGCCAGCACTACAGGAGTCATCATGCCTAGCCGATACCCTGATTTTTAAACAAAGCCTGCAAATCTATTTTTATTATAATGTGCTCTGATTTGAAAATCTATTACAATTAAAATGACTCTGAAAGAACTGAGGTCTATAATAGCCAAGTGATGTAAATGGTTTTATCATAAGAGAATATATATTTAAATCTTAACCCAAAATATAACTCTGTTCTTTGGAACTTTGTATAACCTTTAAAAAAAAAAAGTGTGCATTGTGTATCTGTTTTGGATAAAGTAGAATTAACTACGATGGCTACTGTTTCCTCTAGCCCACCCATAGTTGTTCCCTGTGGCAACCTTGCCTCGAAACCCAGGAAGAATGACAAACAACATGTCATGCCAGATAGAGCACCTTATAAATGCCATCATATCTGTTGCCTTCTTCAGGAGCATATTTGCTGATCTTCCTCCCTTTAAAACTGCGTATCACTCTGACTGGCTTACCAGCTCTCCAATTCCGAGACTCTGCTCCAATTTTATCATCCAATGGAGCATCACAGTTTAGGGCCAATGCCCTAAAAAACAAAAACAAAAGTCTTTATACCAAGTAATTTTTCTTCTAGTATATAATGGAGTCATTAGCACAATTAAAAGGTGAATTATGCCTTACCTGATGGTCAAGATTCTATGATTCTTTCCATATTATTCCAGATAATAGGATTATGCTTTCCCCCACCAGCAGAGAAGACAAATCAGTTTTCTGATGTCATCCCCAAGCCAGGGGATTGGTTCTCAGATAGCCTGTAGGGTTCTTCTGAAAGTAATAACATCTGTGCCACGTATAATAGAAAACAACTAGAAATACATGGAATTTTCTTTAAATAACGTTTTTTGAGGGAAGGGAGAACTAAAGCAAGTGATTGTTTTAATGGTTATTTTTGATAAGGGAGTGAGGTAAATTGCTGGGATAATGTTGAAAGAAATCCAGAAATATAAATTTGTCATCAAGGTTAAAATGATCTTCCTAAGTCTATTTCCCACATTCCAGATAAAAAAGATTCCTAAAAGTTTAAAAGATTAAGAACAAGTACACTATGAGATATTCTTTAAAGGCCTCCATAAAAAGATAAATTTAAACAAGACCGAAGCATCCAAATGCCTGTGCTAAATCAAGACAAAGACTTTCCTTTCTTAGAGTTAGGATCTCACTCTATTGCCCAGGCTTGAATGAAGTAGTGATCACAGATTACTATAACCTCGAACTCTTGGGATTAAGCAACCACCTGTCTTAGCTGAGACTATAGGCACACATCATTGGGCCTGGTTAATTTTTTGTAGAGATGAGGGTCTTGCTATGGTGCCCAGGTTGGTTTTAAATTCTTGGCCTCAAGTGATCCTCTTGCCTCAGTTTCCCAAGGCACTGGGATTACAGGCATGAGCCAGTGCACAAAGCCAATGAAGATTTTAGTCTGGTTGAGATTACTACGTTTTACTGATGACACATAGACAAGGAGGAACACTAAGTTGGAAGAAGCACCTGACTTAGCTGGAACTTCCTTAGTATGTGTCTTCACTGGGTAGTAACAAATCAGTGAGTTTATCAGATGTTAGAAAGTCCTCTTTTTGAAAACCTGGTCCTACTAAATCTCTTTTAAAATTGCTTTTAGTATTTTAAGATACCAGTTTTAGAATCTGTTTAAAACTAGTATTTTCCTTTAAGACAGCTACTTCATAACTTAAGTGAAAAGAAAACATTAAGAATATGTAAAGTTAAAAGAAGCACACCTAATCTGGTGAAATCATAGGAAACAAAATAGTTCTTCAGGGTATAATTCCTCTCATTCAGGCTCAAATTAAAAATAGACCTTAAAACTGAATGACCAACCTATTGAAAAGAAATCTCTTGACCACAGTTATCTTTTAAAAGTAAATGAACTTATTTTGTTTTTTAAAATAACTTTTATAGTTGTAGTCAAAGAGTTAAAGCTTACCAAGTTATCTTTAGCTTAAAGGAAGATGCATTAAAACTATGGAAAGTAGAAGAAAATATAGCTATCAACTCTAGGGCTAGAATTATGTCTTACTAATGAAATATCTACTGATATATACAGACTTTATCTTCTTAAAGAGCTAGGATAAGTACTGCCTTCATGTCACTGAGTGGAATGCTTTGAATGCTCACAGGTACTTTTAATTATAATTATTAACTCTAACCAGCACTGTGAACTCACTTCTAGCTTCAGATAAATATATAGGCTATACAAGTGTGTGAAGAGTAGATGAGGATGAAAGTAGGCAAAACAGCAATAAAGCTCCTGCATCACTCTATCTACAGCTCAACCGGTCAGTTGCCATTAACTGCCCTGATAAAGAATAGCCAGATAACCTTGCTGCACTTGACAGTTTCTTAAAAGTGGAAGAACTAGAAGAACTAGGACTAAGTTTCTCAGAAGGAAGGAGGTGTCACATTACCTCTTAGCAAAGAAGCAAAAATGAACTGAACCATACACTGTTTGGAGAAGAGTATACTATGGGTTAGGCTTTCTTCTCAGTTTGCATGTTTCTAAGACACAGGTACTTTTGTTCAAAAAGTCTTAAAACCACAAGGTGTATTCATAACACAATGTGACTGACAATGTTTAAGTCTCTATGATATGTCAATCCTAAATTGTTCTGACTTACTATTTCATTTTCACTACCCTCTCTTTAATAGCAAAGATTTTTACTGCTTGTCAATTATTTTCTAATGAGATTGTAAGAATACTTATTAGATCGTCCAAAAGCTTGAAAGGAATCTTAACACGCATATTGTAAGGGTGGGTAGTTATAAAAGAAGTTTCAAACAAAATAATCTATTATTAAAGGGAAAATATTTTCAGATTTGACAATTCGAAAAAGCCCTTTTGCCAATTCAAGATACATTTTCATTGACAAAAGCAAAGTATTTCTTCTAAGATCATTCCTCTTGAAGAGCTACTTTCTCGCTAAAGAACAGCTAGGGACTAAATTCCTGCACCTCAGGAATGTTTTCACCAGCAAATCTGACCTGTCTCCTCTGCTGGTTCAGTAAAAATAATCCTACTGTCAGAAATAATATAGAAGACATAAAAACAGATTCTTTGTAACTTGATATGCAATAAAGTCTTGAAATTATACTGGTATATTCTTTACTTCACACGGTAATCAGAAATTAAGGGGACAGTACTTAAAACCGAGTGAATTAGACTGAACATGAAATATACTTTTAATCCACAAAATACTCTAACTTTATGAAATGATTACAAAATTTTCAGCACAACAAATAATAATATAATCTTTGCTGTCTGACAGTTTGGGTTACTTCTCTATTACTGATGTTGGTATCCACACTCACTGACAAAAATGAAACTGTTTTGGAAAATTATTAAATTTTCTGTTTCCATGGGAGCTGTATTTCTATAGAATAAACGTCAGTACAAGGTGGCTTTTTTGTAATGCCTTAAAGGGGATTTAGCTAGAAAAGACTGTTTTTGTAACTAAACAAACATTTCCTTTTGTAAACATTTAGAAGATATCTTGTTGGTATAAACCATGAAGTTTATATCTTGTTGGTATAAACCATGAAGTGCAGTTCTGACTAAGCTATCTGATATATCACTTATGAATGTAAATGTGGCTCCCTTATTTCACACGGATGTTGAGTTTTCTCTAAAAAGAAGTGTGTCACTTTAAAAGTTAAATCTGTGTTGAGTAGAACATCACTTTTGCTTTCATCTGTGGGGTATTAGACACGCCACCTTGTCTTTAATTTCACTTAAATCATAGGCTCCTTTCCTTCAGAGGTGTCTACATGTTTTCAAATGCACAGTACATGTGTTAAGACTGGCAATTGTGCCATTTAAAGAATAATGGTATAAAGAATTAGGATGCCTATAGACAATGATATAATCAGACAATGGAATTTTAATTTCAGATCTTTAACTCTCAATATAAGATTCTCTCTTACAAATTCCAGTCCTATAATCAAACTTTTATATAATGTTATGTCCAAATTCTAAATAGTCTTTAGAGTAGTACCTGTTCATGTTTGTTAACGTTTGATCAGCTGATGGTGCGCCAATTCTTTTATTGCCAGCCAGATTTTTACCACCACTTCCAGTGTATGTGAATTCATCACCTCGGTCCTATAAGAGAAGATTTTCTGCATTAAGACACCTAAACTCAGGTTATAGTTATAATTTCACCAATTCTTTTTTTTTTTTAAAGACAGAATCTCACTTTGTTGCCCTGGGTAGAGTGCCATTGCATCATAGCTCATAGCAATCTCAAACTCTTGGGCTTAAGCAATTCTCTTGCCTCAGCCTCCCAAGTAGCTGGGAATAGAGGTACCCACCAAAATAACTGGCTATTTTTTTGTTGTGGTTGTTGTTGTTTAGCAGGCCCAGGCCGGGTTTGAACGTGCCAGCCCCAGCGTATGTGACTGGTGCCCTGTCCACTGAGCATGAATGCTAAGCCAATTTCACCAATTCTTATTTCAAAGTCAACATATTTGGTTAGAATGATTTGATGTGTTCTTTTCAGGTATCTATCAAGATAATGCAAAACTCAAGTGCAATCTTATGTGAAGTACACCTTCAAATTATACTACCGACCTAAAGTTTCACTTTAAGTTAGAATTTCCAACATCTCCTCCCCATGGCTATTCTTATGCTAATTATGCATTTAAATAATCTATAGGATGTTATGAGATAAGGCCTTATTGGTTGGAAATACTTTATTTATTTATTTTGAGACAGAGCCTCAAGCTGTTGCCCTGAGCTGAGTGCTGTGGCATCACAACTCACAGCAACCTCCAACTCCTGGGCCCAGCGATTCTCCTGCCTCCACCTCCCAAGTAGTTGGGATTATGGGTGCCTGCCACAAGGCCCGGCTATTTTTTGGCTGCAGCTGTCATTGCTTGGAGGGCCCAGACTGGATTTGAACCCGCCAGCTCAGGTGTATATGGCCGCTTGGGCAGGGCACTGAGCCTGGAAATACTCTATTTAACACTAAAATAAACTTATTAATACTAGCTTATAGGTTCTTTATATATATATATTTAATAGTATTACTTCGATAAACATTCAATAACTGAATTCTCAACTGTCATACCTAAGTTTGTTGCCAAATTTCAAGGTTTTTTTTTTTTTTTTAGACAGTCTCACTATGTTGCCCTCAATAGAGTGCCACGGAGTCACAGCTTACAGCAATCTCAAACTCTTGGGCTTAAGTGGTTCTCTTGCCTCAGCCTCCCAAGTAAATGGGACTACAGGTGCCTGCAACAACACCAAGCTATTTTTTTGTTGTTGTTGTTGTTGTTTTAGTTGGCAGGAGCCAGGTTTGAACCCGCCACCTTTGGTGTATGTGGCTGGCACTGTAACCACTGTGCTACGGGCACTGAGCCCAAATTTCAAGTTCTGATCTTGACACTAAATTTTATAAAGCAAGTTTACCTAAAAATCTCACTGAAATTCTAACAGCATAAGTTCTTTAACATTTCATATCCTATGGGTTCATCCATATTGCATTCAGATAAAACAGTGACCTACCATTAAAAAGATTACGGAGAAATGTGAAAACTAAGAAGCAGTACAAAATGCCTATTAAATGTAAAATAAAATATATGCCATAAGAAAATGTTATATAAACTAGCTCCACAATTATTTTGGTAGTAACTAGAAATTTATATGGATATTAAAGTCTCTTCCTAATTCAATATTCAAATTGAGAGAACTACCAGTATGCAATAAATTCTATTAACACTAAATAGTGATTTTTTTTTTTTTTTGTAGAGACTGAGTCTCACTTTGTTGCCCTTGGTAGACTGCAGTGGCGTCACACAGCTCACAGCAACCTCCAACTCCTGGGCTTAAGTGATTCTCTTGACTCAGCCTCCCGAGTAGCTGGGACTACAGAAGCCTGCCACGACATCCGGCTGTTTTTTGGTTGCAGTTCAGCTGGGGCTGGGTTTGAATCCCCCACCCTTGGTATATGAGGCCAGTGCTCTACTCACTGAGCCACAGGTGCCATCCAATAGTGATTTTTTTTAAAGAAAGATCATTTTAATTAGAGCAGATGGAACTTAAGACTATGATGTTTTCTCTCCAAAATTCTTACTTGTGACAGAAGTCAATTGTTTACAAGTTGTTTTCCTTTTGGATTAAGAGTCACAACTAAAGTCTTAAAGCTTAAAAAGTGTTTTTATTGGTACAAAAACCTTGAATATCTCAATATTAAAGTTTATTTTTTTTTCCCTTTTTTTGAGACAGAGCCTCAAGCTATCCCCCCTGGGTAGAGTGCCGTAGCATTATAGCTCACAGCAACCTCCAACTCCTGGGCTCAAGCGAGTCTCTTGCCTCTACCTCCCAAGCAGCTGGGACCACAGGCGCCCGCTACAACACCCGGCCATTTTTTAGTTGCAGCTGTTATTGTTGTTTGGCAGGTACGGGCTGGGGATTCGAACCCGCCACCCTAGGTGTACGTGGCTGGCGCCTTAGCCGGTTGAGCTATAGGCGCCAAGCCAAAGTTTATTTTTTTAAAAAGGTATTAAGGAGTTTCATCTTTAGTGTGTATTCTGTGTAAAGGAATCCTAATAAACAAGTATATCTAGAATAGTTGAGACAACTTCTGAAATTGATCAAAAGCAGTTTTCCACAAGGTATCTGGATTGACTCTACAATAACCTTGTCAACTTTAAGTTATAATCATGGGAATGCTATAAAGAAAAAGTGCAAACTAGGAGAGCATAGTGAAAGCAATCTAGGTGAAACAATATTTAAAACAGTTCTTCAAGCAGTGAAAAATCAAGTAAACATGGTTAAAATTCTACATTATTCACTCATTGTTCTTAACCATTACACCAACAAAAACTTTAAATTATCCTGGGGAAATAAAGAATTGCCAGACTGTCAGAGCTCAGCCAATATTACTTGAGACTGTTTTGCCTACAAAAGATGATCACCTTAAATACGTTACATCTTCTGGTTCATGATCCACTAGATCAGTGGTTCTCAACCTTCCTAACGACTTGACCCTTTAATACAGTTCCTGTGGGTCGTGCTGCTGCACTAGATTGTGCCCTGTGAGGGAGAAACCTCAACAAGGCTGCTGCCTGAACAGAGTTCACATAAAGAAACTACATAAGGGGCACGGTGCTGCCCTGGAACACTTAATTCTTCTTGTATTTTCCAACCTCTATTCTTTTCCCAAGGTACTAGAGCACCTGCCTAAGACAATAAGCTGAATGTTCCATTCCTGTCATCCATCACCCTCAATAGGTAGAAGAGCATCTCGATCTTTCTCAACCTCCCTACTAAAGATTGCCAGATAAATCATTCTAAAGCACAATTAAGACCATTAATTTTTTCCCAGATTCCTTAAATCAAGGCAGTCTAGAACATATCTTCAATTTTTGCCAGTTTCTCTCACAATATCATTTACATGCCTACAAGACTGAGTACTACCACTACCACTAATAACACTGTCTAGCACTTATTATGGTAGAGGGGAGGGTTAGTCATTTTACATATAATTAATTTAAAGCATTATTAAAAAGGCATTTTACATTTAATTAATTTAAGCCCCACAGAAAACCTATGAAGTATTATTATTGTATTATAGACAGAGTTTTATTTTGTCACCCTCGGTAGAGTGCTATGAAGTCATAGCTCACAGCAACCTCCAGCTCTTGGGCTTAGGTGATTCTCTTGTCTCAGCCTCCTGAGTAGCTGGGATTACAGGCACCTGCCACAATGCCTGGCTATTTTTTTGTTCCAGTTTGTCCAGGGCCGGGTTTGAACCCACCACCCTCAGTATATGGGGCTGGTGCCCTACTCACTGAGCCAAAGGCGGTGCCCTGAAGTATTATTATAAGCTCTACTTTACAGATGAGACAGATGTAACTTGCCTAAGGCCACATAGATAGGAAAAGAAGCCCCAGGCTCTAAACACAAACCGAAAACAACATGGTTTCAGAGTTTTTTCCCTAACAAACTACTTCTCAGGAAAACTGAGAAGATATAAATCATCTTTCTGGGTCCTCATTTCTCAAGAGGGTTCACCTAAATAGGGTACTAAAACTAGCACTTGATTAATTCTCAAGTTACTAAAGTAAAATATTAACTTGACTAACAGCAGGTACTCAAGAGTTTCATGCCCATCAATCCAAACAGAACAAAGATCATCGGCTCCATGAATATTATACCAAATCAAGGCTTCAGAATAAATTTTCTTTCTTTTATTTTTGAGACAGCGTTTCACTATGTCACCCTTATTAGAGTACAGTGGTGTCACAGCTCACACCAACCTCAAACTCTTGGGCTTAAGCAATTCTCTTGCCTCAGCCACCCAAGTAGCTGGGACTACAGGTGCCCACCACAATGCCCAGCTAGTTTTTGGTTGCAGTTGTCATTGTGTTTTAGCTGGCCTGGGCCAGGTTCAAACCCACCAGCCTCGGTGTATGTGGCTGGTACCCACCTACAGAGCTATGGGCACTGCCCAGAATAAAGTTTTTCTTGAATGTGAAGCTTATTTAGGTTTCCCTCACCTACTTCTATAGCTATGACTTGCTTATAATACAAAGATTCAGTTCACAAATATTAATTGCAGCTTTATCCATAATAGCTGAGAACTAGTTGTGATACTATAATACAGTCTTGCAAGGTGTCACCTTTACAGGGAACTCGGTAGAGGGCACAGGGTCTCTGCATTTCTAATGCTACAGGTGACCCTACAATTATGTCAAAGTAGTAAGTTTAATTTTAAAAAAAGCTCTCTAGAGAATTATTTTTCTTATCAGTTACCAAATGTACTGTAAGTCAAATCAGTCGTGTATAGATTAAACACTGCCAACTGATTTACCATATAACTTGTATATAACTGATCACTTCAACATAAAAGCTATGCTAAAAAGAGATAGTATTTGATATATCCTAGACAAAGCTTTTGTATTTTACTGAATGATCAAGGCACGTTCTAAAGGAACAAGGTTATATGATGACTTACTACTTCATCTGCAAATCCACCAGCCAGGACGAGAGAATAAGCTCCATCATTACTTCGACCGTGAATTCCACCAACATGGGGCCTATGAACACCTGCTTCACTCACCTATAAGTAAAAAAAGAGTCTCAGAATACCTCTGAACAGTTAAGTTACATTTACAAAATACTTTCATACACATTACTGATGTCTAGATGCCCAAGAACTGAACCTCACCTCGAGTTCTATCTTGCTCTCTTATTTTGTTTCTCCCCAAATTTATCCTTTCAGTGAGTTGATAACGCTAGTACTGACTGAACTGAGAAGTCTAAGTTACAAATAGGTAGTAAAAAAATCATCCTCTTACATCTTTTGGAATTCAGTGGGCCAGATCTCTTCCAGTCTTTATAGGGCTTTGTTCTCTGCCTTTTTCCAAGTCAAAAAATGTAGGTGTGGCCAGTGGCTTCTGCCTGTAATCCTACCACTTTGGAGGCCAAGGAGGGAGGATCACTTGAAGCCAGGAGTTCAGGACTAGCCTGGGCAACATAGCTAGACACCCCCTCCCATCTCTACAAGAATAAAACAATTAGCTGAGTGTGGTGGTGCACATGCATAATAATCCCAGTTGCTTGGGAGGCTAAGCCAGGAGGACTGTTTTAGTCCAGAAATTTGAGGTTTCAGTGAGCTGTGATTATGCCACTGCACTCTGGCCTGGGCAACAGAGTGAGACTCTACCAAAAACAAAAAAACAAAATAAAACAAAACAAAAACCCAAGAGTTATTAGCCTAATTCTTTTTCTTTATTCCTCAAACCTACTTGGATCACAAGACTGCGCAAATCCATCTATTTCAACTTCCACTTCTTAATTTGCATCAAGAATGCTTACAATAGACCCCTTTTCACTGCCTCCAGCTGTGCTCCTTCAAACCCAGTCTATCACAAACAGAATGGTCCTTTTAAGAACAATTCTGCTTTTGACCTTCAATTGCTTAAAATACATTAAATAAATGGGCTCGGCACTGTAGCACAGTGGATATGTTGCCAGCCACATACATACACGGAGGCTGGAGGGTTCAAACCTGACCTAGGCCAGCTAAAGAACAATGACAACTGCAACAAAAAATAGCCGGGCATTGTGGTAGGCACCTATACTCCCAGCCACTTGGGAGGCTGAGGCAAGAGAATTGCTTAAGCCCAAGAGTTTGAGGTTGCTGTGAGCTGTGACAGCACTGAGCTGTGACAGCACAGCACTCTACTGAGGGTAATGTAGTGAAACTGTCTCAAAAAAAAAAAAAATTAAATACATTAAATGGTCCCACAGCATCAAGCCCAAGTTAGGCATTATACATTAACCTCTTTCAATCTGGCTTCTGTTTTCCCAGCCTTATCTCTAGCTTTTTCTCATAGAACCTATGTGCTTGAGCCAAAACTATTTGAGGTAATGTAAATATGCTATCCATTTCTAGTTTACTCATACTATCTATACTTCAATGGTCAAATGCTTTTCACCCCTATTATCTTTAATTCTGCCTCACTGCACTCCTTTGTTTCAGTGAGGCAGAATTAAAGATATATGGGAAACTCCTGAGAAAGGTATTGTAGTTCACCTGTTTGTCGTACAATCGTTCTTTGAGTAAAGAAAGATGAAATTCAAGCAGTGGGCTTGGGAAAAGGTGGTATTTTAGAGGCCAAAAGCAGCTGATAAGAGCAACAGAACCTAAAAAGGGTTAGGCCTTAGAAACCCAGACACTTCAGCAGAATACAGGGCCATTTGATTTCTCCAGCTCAATAATGCTGGTAAAATTTTTCTCTGAATCTTAGCATCCTAGTTGCTCAGGCAAATATCATAGTCATCTTAGGTCATAAGGGGGCTTTCAGAGTTTGGGAATAAAGAAGAGACAGTTTTACCAAAAAAAAAAAAAGCAAAAAAGGCAGCAATTAAAAATACATCAAATGTTGTTTTTACTGTATTTACAGTATTATATCCTCTATGTAACATTTTACTGTATTTATAGAATCAAACTTAAAATATTTTAAACACTGAATACTGATTCACCCAAAATTACAACACAACAATTGCATATATGAGAGGACAGAGTATTAAACTAAATGGTCATCTTCCATAGAAGTTAATCAAACTAAAATATGAACAAAGAAGTATAAACATGTTATTTAGAAATAAGAAGGTAAACCCAGAGGAATTAACTAAAATTTTAAAGTAGTTACCTCTGAAAAATAGACAATGAGGTTCAGAAGTAGGGTGGATTTTTAAAACACAAATCATACACTAATACTTTACTTTCCAAGCTATGTATATGTACCTTTGGCCCTCTATATCTACAGATTGCACATCTGCAAATTCAATCAAGGATAGAAAATACTCTGGGGGGAAAAATTGATGGTTGTGTATATACTGAACACATACACACTTTCTGTCATTATTCCCTAAACAACAGTGTAACTACTATATACATAGCATTTATAAATACTATGCCATTTTATAAAAGGACTTGAGCCATTTGTAGATTTGAGTAGGTGTGGGGGATCCCAAAAATCAGTACCCAAAGATACTGAATAATCATACATTATTATTTAAAATTATATTCAAAGTCTACATACCAGGGCCATTCAATATAAAAAAGCCTCTCTCAAAGTTCAAGATCTTAGGTGTCTCTAATTAGAAATGGTTCTACCTGGGGGGTGCCTATGGCTCAGTGGGTAGGGCATATACCAGGGTGCCGGGTTCGAACCAAACCGCAACAAAAAAAAATAGCCAGGTATTGTGGTGGACACCTGTAGTCTCAGCTACTCAGGAAGCTGAGGCAAGAGAATCGCCTAAGCCCAGGATTTAGAGGTTGCTGTGAGCTGTGACACCACAGCACTCTACCAAGGGTGATAAAGTGAGAATGTCTCTAAAAAAAAAAAAAGAAAAAAGAAATGGTTCTATCAGAGACTTTTTCTTTCACATCAAGTTTTCCATAAAATTACCTTTCTAAGATAGTTAGGAATAAATACAACATAGCCTTTGTCAAGTTGAAGGAGGAAATAATTTTATGCCCTCTGCCTAATTATCTTGTACACGGTTTTGTTCAGGAGGATAAGCCCCAAAGAAAACACCTGAAGCAAGCTTAGAGTTCAGTCGCATTAAATGATAATTTACTACATGACTTAAAGAAAATTTAATGTTTGGAGTTCTAAATATTACATTTTTGGCAAAAATTCTTTAGAAAGTTTAATTATATTAGCTCGGCACCTATGGCTCAACTGGCTAAGGCACCAGCCACGTACACCTAAGGTGGCGGGTTCGAATCCCCAGCCCGGACCTGCCAAACAACAATGACAGCTGCAACCAAAAAATAGCCGGGCATTGTGGCAGGTGCCTGTGGTCCCAGCTACTTGGGAGGCGGAGGCAAGAGACTCGCTTGAGCCCAGGAATTGGAGGTTGCTGTGAGCTGTAATGCCACGGCACTCTACCCAGGGGGACAGCTTGAGGCTCTGTCTAAAAAAAAAAAAAAAACA
>CAUYTI010051401.1:0-22926 GCA_963575145.1 Galago senegalensis
ATAGTAGAGTAAGGTGGGGGGAGGGTGAGAATAAAGGGACATAGTGTGCATTGAAATTTACAAAAGAGTAGCCCTCAGCCCCATATGGTAGCTCATGCCTATAGTCCCAGCCCTTTGGGAGACCCAGGCAGAATGATTGCCCAGCACTCTGGAAGGCTGAGGTGGGTGGACTGTTTGAGGTCATGAGCTTGAGATGAGCCTGAGCAAGAGCAAGACTCCATCTCTAAAAACTAGCTGGGCATTGTGGTGGGTGCCGATTGTCCCAGCTACTTGGGAGGATGAGGCAAGAGGATCACTGATCTCAGGAGTTGAAAGTTGCTATGAGATATGACACTACGGCACAGAGGGTGACAAAGGGAGACTCTGTCTCCCAAAAAAAAAAAAAAAAAAGGCAGTTTGCAATGGCTTCTCATTGCCCTTAAGGTAAACCCAAGTTCTTAGCTTGGCAAGGAAGTTCCATCAAAATGGGGTCCCTGACACTTAGCCAGCTACCTTCTCACCACTCAGGTTCACACTGGTTATGATCCTCTCCCCTATAATGACATCACTACCCTTCTTTGGATCCCTAAATGCTTGGGCCCTGTGTCACTGATCATACCTTCAGCGCTCATCACACATGCCCGTCTCTTAAGGTCGCTATTGATACAACCAGTGCTCAATACATTTTTGTTGAAGGCAATTCTATTTTTTAATTTTTTTGAGACAGAGTCTCAAGCTTTCGCACTGAGTAGAGTGCTGTGGCGTCATAGCTCACAGCAATCTCCAACTCTTGGGCTCAAGCAATCGATCCTCTTGCCTCAGTTTTTCTATTTTTAGTAGACACAGGGTCTCACTTTTGTTCAGGATGGTCTCAAACTCCTGAGCTCAATCAATTCACCCGCCTCGACTTCCCAGAGTGCTAGGATTACAGGCATGAGCCACTGCGCCCTGCCTGACTTAGCACTCTTGATTGAAAACCACTGTCCTGTGAGAGAGAAGGGATTCTGGAGCTGATCTGATCCACCTCACTCTTTACAGAGAAACAGCTGGCCTGCCCTCCTCGGCATCCTTCCCTGTACCACTCTGCACGTGACTTCCAGGATGGTCCTCGCCAGGCAGGGAGCCCTGAGGCCAGAGCCTTTGTCTGTCCATCTTTGTGTCCTGTGCAGCTCGCACAGTGCCTGGACCAGTTGTGATAAATGTTTGATGAACCATGAACAGATAAGACCCAAACCTCGCTGACCGGGCTCCTTTAGCGCATCTCCTCCTTCCCCATTGCTGCCTCCTCACTGAGGAGAGCACCCTGGTATTGACCATAAAGGAATGAGCTGCTTCTGATGGTTTGGCATCTGGAGTTTATTAGGTACTTACTGATGCCCGTCAATTGGAGATAGGGCTGAAGTGCAGAGAAATGGCTGCCTGCATGGAGTGAAATTCAATAAAACCGCATTTTAAGTGAAAAATCAGTATAAACACCAGGCTTCTTTACCATGGAAACAGAGGTTGCTTAGAAACTGCCTAACAGTGAGTTCTAAATTTTTTAAAGTCAAGTTATCATTTAAGCTACATGGCCCTACAGGTTATTGAGAGATAATCACTCGCCTCCGGACACTCGGAGGCATGAGGCACAGCTGAGTGCCTCCCAATACTCTGGGGACCAGATAATCTCTTGATAACTGTGCTCCCTGGAGCCACTGATTTGGGCCTGGGGGAAGGAGAAAGAAATTTGTGTTCAGGAGCTAAATGGTATACATATATTTTTTGAAAGTGTTTCTCTTTGGGCTTGAAAAAAGATGGAACTGGCCATTTGGCATGTTCAACAGCCATCTCTGCCATGTCTCAAGATGTACTGGGAACATTTTCCAGGCAGTTACCCCAGTCACTTCAAAGCAGAGGTCCTGTCTTTGTCTTCTGGCTTTGGATTTTGCAAAGGCGGCTTTCAACAGATCTAAGCTTCTAGCTCTTCTCCCTCTGGTGAAGCCCAGGCTGGGCAGGAACTGGCCCCAGGACGAAGTAGTTCCAGAGTTTGGAACAAAGCCTGGCTGTTGAGCAGTCAGACCAGACATCCTGGGCCTCAGCCTCGGCTGGGGCTTAAAGCCAACAAGGGTCCAGGTTCAGAGTATGTTGGTGTTTAGAGTTCAGTGAGTCTCATGCCTCTCACTGAGCGAGAACACAGCTCCGCCTGCCAGCCATCTGGCTGCATGGCACAGTATTTGGTCCCCACTTCAGGCATGTGGAGGGCAAAGTATATTGCATTTGTTTTCTCCTGAAAATAATGGGCAAAATTAGAACCCCATTGGCTGAGAATTGGAACCCCTGCCAAGTCAGCGTGAAAGAGATTATGAGTGAGACAAGAGACAAATGTTTTACCCTTTTCAAAGTACCTGAGCATTATCCTTGGCATGGCAGTGCTGCTAGGATTCGTAGTGATAATTATTCCTTAGATGCACACACACTCGTATTCTCTCTCTCTGAAAGGAACTGTGTTTTCATTATACACTTCAAAGTGTTTTCCTGCGCCTCATCCCCGAAGCCTCAGAACAAACCTGTGAGGATGTTGGCCCCAGGTGTGATCATCTTCCTTTGGAGAAAGTGGAAGCAGGTTTAGGAGGCAAAATAATTTGCTCTAAGCTACAAAAGCCAGGGAAGGAGCTTGCATTTCTGCCTGCCATTCCGGGATGTCTGTCCCTTTAAGAGCAAAGAAATGAGACCCAAAACAATCCTTCCAAGAGTTTGGCTCTTGCTTAATAAAACAAGGTGAACTTTGCACACGTTTTTCCTTTGCTTTCCTGTTAGCATTTTATTTGGAGATCTCACAGGGCAAAGAGAGTGACTCCTTTCTTTTTCTTTTCCTGCCAACGAATATAACTTCTGCATTTAGCATGTTAAGAAGGCTTGGAAAAAGAACGTTGCAGCGTGTTCGTGCTGTGTAAGTCAGAGCACAGCTTTGACTGAACTGGGCACCACTTTGCTGGGTGTTGCCCAGATAAAAATATTTCTTGAAGCTGAGAGAGCGCCATGCTGTAGCTCGAAATTGTTCCAGCTCTTGAAAGGGGAAAAAATAATCAAATGAAACCATTTGCATTCTAACAGTCTTTGGCACCAGGGAAAACTGTCAACTGTGTCACGTGTAAATAGAAATCTGCTTCCCATTTTTGGTGTGTTTTCTTATAATTTCCCTTGCCAGTCTAATTATCAAAGATATTTTTGTTTTTAAACAAAAATCGTCTCCCACACAGGCCCCATCTCCTTTTTGCGGTGAAGTGGAAAGGATGAATTAGAATATTCTAATCACTTCTCCAGCAAGCACCGTGGAGGTTATAAACACAAGATTATCCTAAGCAAAGAAACTTAAATTGTTTAGGCACGGAACAGACAAGGGAAAATTTCCAGGTGTCGCCTGTCTTCCTTCCCGCTGCCAACCTGCCTCCCTTGCCTTCTTAGCACGAGTCTATGAAACCCAAGGAAGGTGGCAGAACTGGCTTCATTGACTTAGACCCAGCTCCTTGCGGGTGCAGATTTTTCAGATTAACGAAAATTAAAATTTAGTTCAGTTTAGTAAGCATTTAAGTTCCTATTTAATGCGCAACTATAAGAGAGCCTCCTAAGAATAATGATCAATAATAAACTATGATCTGTCAAATAGGTAACTATTAACATATACTGTTAGTTGTTAAGCAGGGACCAGATATGTGCTAGACTCTGTCTAGGGCTTGTTATGTGTTTTAACCCTCAGCAAGGGCCTAGTTTGAAGCTTTGGTGAACTACGGTTGTACCCTTCCACTCCACCTGGGGTGACAGAGCAAGAGCTACTCTCTTAAAAGGGAAAAAAAACCCTCAAATTTTTGAGTACAAAAAAAAAAAATTTTTTTTTGAGCGAAGTATCGCTCCCATTTTTAGAAATTGGGAAACTGAGAGATAAGTCGAATAATTTCTTGAAGCCATGTAACTAGTGATGGCTTTGGTAGCTTGAATCCTGTGAAATTCCTTAATAGGGATGATCTCTCCTTCAAATCCTTTCATAGAACGTAAATATTCCAGAGAGGGGTGTCATCTTAAGTCATTAGTGTGTAACGTAGTAAGTCACTCAGTCCCCATGAAAATGAGAACCTGTTTAGTCAACTGGTATTTACTGGCTGCGTACCACGTGCCGGGCCAGGTGCTCTGAGGATGGCAGCAAGCAGAACAGATGCTGTCCCCATTCCCAGGGACCTTATATTGTAAAAAAAAGGGAGATGATCAATAGGTAGTCAATAAGTGCTAGAAAAGGTGTCCTAAACGAGAAAAATAAGGGCCAGCCCACTGGGGCACACACTCACAGGCTGACTGGGAGGGCATGGCTTGCCCAGGTTAAAAAGCCAGACTCTGAATCACTACCTGGTGTGTGAAGTTTACACAGACTGTCTGGTACAGTGGCCCTGAGCACATATACTTGATCATTCAGAAACAGAACTTGAGCAGATAAGAGGCAAGGGTTGTGACCCCAAAGTTGAGGCCAAGATAAAAACCTCACCCTTGGGCTCAGCGCCTGTAGCTCAGCAGCTAGGGCGCCAGCCACATACATGGGAGCACGTGGGTTCAAATCCAGCTGGGCCTGCCAAACAACAATGACAACTGCAACCAAAAAATAGCTGGGTGTTGTGGTGGGTGCCTGTAGTCCCACCTACTTGGGAGGCTAAGGCAAGAGAATTGCTTAAGCCCAAGAGTTTGAAGTTGCTGTGAACTGTGATGCCACAGCACTCTACCAAGGGCAACAGCTTGAGACTCTGTCTCAAAAAAAAAAACCCTCACCCTTGATGGGTGTGGTATCCAGTGGCCTGGGCCCCTGAGCCCTGTCATTTCATGTGTAGGGTTGTCATGTCATGACATCAGTGCTGTATCTTTGCCAAAGGTCACAGGGCTGGGCTCAGCCGGTCTTGCCTCAGGAGAGTAAAGGAACCCTTTGCCAGCCTGCAATCCTATTGGTTGTGATCCTCGTGGGTAAGCAGACTCCTCACAGGGAAGCCATGAGTGTGAGTCCAGACCACCCAGAGTCGTGGCTTTCAGTGGTCAGAAAGGGTCTAATTGCCAAGTTTGGCAGTGAGCTGGAGGGCCCATGATGAGCATCTGGAGAATCGTGCCCAGGGTACCTGAACAGGACAGGGAGCCCTGCCTGGGCCTAGTCCAGCCCACATGTTTTCCTCTGCTCTCCCCATGCACACCCCGGGTTGAACCTAGGAGCCTATAAAGAAAGATGGGCCCTGTCATTTTTCTTTTTGAAAAGTCCTGCTTTACACCCAGAACTCAACCTGTTTATTTGCCAAGAGCTTGTTTGCTATCAATATTATACTGCTCAGACTGACTGCTGTTTTTCTCCCTGTCTCTGTTGGGCTTTGGGACCATCCTAATGGTCCTGTCTTATGAACTAAAGTGGGTTTGTTCTGCTATTTGAAATTATTTCATATTGTTATCAATTTCTTCTCAAACAGCCCAGTAAACAGCCTCCTGGGTGGAGCCACAGCCCTCCTCCCTCTCTCCCCTCCCTGAGCCCTCCTCTCACCCTGTCATCTCTCCACAGCGTTTTCCTGCACCTGATCAAGGTAGACCCGGACTCCACCTGGCTGTTCCTGAACGGGCTGTACTGCCCGGCGCAGCTCACGCCGCCCCACCCCAGCCTCCACCCCGTGGGGCCGCAGCTGTGTGGGGCCTGCGGGCAGCAAAACCCCTACTCAGCCAATGTGCTCCTGCTGCTCAGGGAGCTGCAGTAACCCAGCTCTCCCCTTCACAGAGACCTCCCACCCCTGCTGGCCAGAGTTGAGTTGACCCCCACCCCAGCCAAACACGGTGGCAGCAGCAGAGAAGGTGGATTAGACAGCTGATCGATTTATAAATTGATCTATCACGCAACTGCTTAGAAATTGGATTGAGGGAAAGTGAAAGTAGCTGACTGTTATTTATATCTCATACCTTGTGTTTGCAATGACATTGTCTGCGGCACTAAGGGTTTAACTCCTTAGCCTACCATCTCCATGGCCTTCACTGTCTTCAGGCCACTCCCCCCCACCACCACCCCCACACACACACACGTACCCCTGGCCCCTGAGCACTTGGGGACTCACAGGGCAGAGTTCTGAACTATAGACTGAATGTGTCCTCTGAGCCCTGAGGGTCACATTCAAGTATTAGGCACCCAAGAACCTTCAGGACACAGGCCCTGCCATCTCTCTCTCTCTCTCATACATCAGTTCCCCTCCATCCACATACACCTCCCTCTCCTCAAATAATGAGATGGAACTAATTTGTGGTACCTAACCTGTTCTTTGAGAGAAAATGAAGTAAAGACATTTCTTGGATAAAAAGTATGATCAAGAGCTCACTTTGAAGTTTGTTATTTAAATTGGGTGATTTTTTTTAAATGAGTTTAAGTTATTGGATGAGTAATATAAAACCATGGTATAAAATCCAAGTAGTACAAAACAGAAAACAGTGAAAAGTGAATTTCCCCATCCCCATTTCTCAGCCATCTGGTTTCCCTCCCCAAAGGCAATCCACTCATAACAATTTTGTGGATACTTTTTAAGAAGGAGATTAATTTTTTTAACTTCTTATCATGGGTAATGGTGTAATGAAGCCCAGGAACCCGTAACCCAGTTCTCTGTTCCTTGAAGCCCCTGCCCGTCTACCTCCCCTCCACTGGATTATTTTGAAGCAAACCCCAGATGTTGTATCTGTAATCCTGGCACTCTGGGAAGCCAAGGCAGATGGATTACTTGAGCTTAGGAATTCAAGACAAGCCTGAGCAAGAGCAAGACCCTTCTAAAAATAGCCTGGTGTTGAGGTGATCGCCTGTAGTCCCAGCTCCTCCAGAGGCTGAAGCAAGAGGCTGGCTTGAGCGCAAGAGTTTGAAGTTGCTGTGAGCTATGATGCCATGACACTCAACCAAAAGAAAACTTTTTTTAATGTACAAGCACAAAACCATTATCATGCCAAAAATATTTTCATAGTAATCCTTTAATTTCCCCAGTGTGTTTAAGTCAGGATCCAAGTGAGTTATGTACCTTGCTGGTGTCCATATGCTCCTTAGTAAATCTCTTAATTTATACATTCCCCTCCCCCCCCATTCGACCTTTCTTTGTTGTTCTTTGTAATTATTTTGGTGAGGAAATAGGTCATTTATCTTTTATCCTGCAGCGTTTCCCACAGTACAAATTTACTGCCTCTGTCCCTCTGGGGGTCATATCCCTGGCTTCTCCTGTCACCCATATTTCCTTTAAATTGGGAGGCAGAGTAAGAGTTTTTTGCTTTTTTTTGGTTTTGTTTTTTGGCAGTGCTCCTCCCAAGGTGGTATTCTTTACTTGCACCAGGAGGCTTCTGATGTCTGGTCTCTTCCTGTGATAGTAGTAGACACGGTGGACTTGCCTGGATCCACTCACTCATTAGGGGTTGCAAAGTCATGCCGTTCCAATTCAGCCACACTTGAGTAAGAGAATCTTCCCTTAATCAACCATTCAGTAACCTGGTGGAATATTTTATATAGACAAGGCTGGATAAATACTTGATTCTATTCTTTTCTTTGTTTGTTTTTTAAAGACAGAGCCTCAAGCTGTTGCCCTGGGTAGAGTGCTGTGACATCACAGCTCACAGCAACTTCCAGCTCCTGGGCTCAAGCGATTCTCCTGCCTCCGCATCCCAAGTAGCTGGGACTACAGGTACCCACTACAATGCTATTTTTTTGGTGGCAGCCATCACTGTTGTTTGGCGGACCCAGGCTGGATTCGAACCTGACAGAACAGGTGTATGTCGCTGGCACCTTAGCCGCTTGAACCATAGAGGCTGACACACCATTTTTATTTTTTATCTGACTGGGGTGGTGGTGGTAGAAGGTAAAATATCCTTTTAAAATATCTTTGTTCCTAGATGGAAATTATTCATCTATCTTTATCTCAGGTGGATTTTTTCTGGAATCTTTTTTTTTTTTTAGAGACAGAATCTCACTTTGTTGCCCTCAGTAGAGTACTATGGCGTCACAGCTCACAGCAACCTCCAGCTCTTGGGCATAGGCGATTCTCTTGCCACAGCCTCCCGAGTAGCTGGGACTACAGGCGCCCACAACACCAGGCTATTTTTTTGTTGCAGTTTGGCTGGGGCCGGGTTTGAACCCGCCACCCTTGATATATGGTGCCATCCTGGATTTCTGGAATTTATAATCTCATTCCATTTATCCATCCATCCAAACATTTATTATATTTTCATGTACCAGGCATTGTAAAGGAGGAAAGAGTCAGAATAATTAATCTTGGGGGTGTGTGAGTGTGTGCATGTGGTGGGTTAGAAAAGTGGTTTGACAAGAAGAGATGACACACCTGGGACCAGTGGTCCCTGACACTCGGCCTCACATGTGCTGATTCTCTGCCTGAGTTGCCTTGCCTGTACCTTCTTGTCTTGGATAATTAATTATTTATCCTTCAAAACTGTTGGTATTTCACTTCCCAAGAAAGCCTTATCACCCCTTCCTAGTAAAGGAGGCCTTGGAGTTTCCCCTCTACTCCACATGTTCCTTAACTCTCCCGGGGCTTGCTCTTCAGGCCCTTCACAAATACTGCCCAAATGACTCCTTTTATCCTCCCCATACATCTTTGAGGTAGGTACTGTTCTTACCCATCTTCCAACCCAGAACGAGAGGAGAGGTAAAGATCTACATTCTGCAAGCAGACATCCTAAGGTGTCTGAACCCTAGGACCAGGGCAGGTGTACATCTATAAATACTGTGGTGTGGTAATTAACTGATTGCTTAAGTATTCCTTTGTAAGCAATAGAATGACATGGCCAGAATCTTGGGGTATAATCAAGGCTTAATCCTAGACACTCTCCTTTGTTCTTACTATGCTCTCTCTGTAGACCCTCTCCCCTTGGGATGTGATTAGTCTTCATGTGCTGAAAACTCCCAATTTTTTATCCCTTATTCGGAGCTCCAGATCCATACATTCAACTACCTCCAAGTCTCTCACACTTAGTAAGTACAGAATGGAATCTCTGATCTTTCCTTACACTACTAAATAGCTGCTCCTTTCCCAGTCTCACCTAATGCAGTGAGTGACAGCCAGAAGCCTTAGATTTTTTAATATCTCTCTCCAATTCAATCTCCAAGAAGCAGCCAGGGTAGTTTTCGAAAACACCGAAATGACTGCTTTGTACTCCTGACTCCTTCCTAAGAGATCCCATAACTCAGGCTAAAAAGCAAACCTAGATCAGTTCCCAAGATGCCTGGCCCCCCAGTCTCAAACCCTTACTTCACCCCTAGCCCCAGCCCCTAGTAAACTGTCTTCTCTATAGTTTGGTTCCCTTGATCCCCTGTTTTTTCCTACCTTGGGGCCTCACTCACTGTTCCCTGCAGGAATGCTTCAGCTCCCATTCCTTACCTAATTGGCCTCTTCCTTATGCGAGGCTCGGCTTAAAACACATCACTTCCTTCAAGAGACGTTCTTTGCCTCCCAATTTAAAACAGACCTCTGTGCTTTTCTCTCTCTCAGGCCTGCTCTCTCCTCTCACATCACAATGTGTCACCATTTTTGGGCACTAGTGTGGGTGGTGCTATTCTTTACACCTCTCTTTCCTCCTGAGAGGGGTCATGGGAAGGATTTATTTATTTATTTATTTATTTATTTATTTATTTATTTATTTATTTATTTATTTATTAGAGACAGGGTCTTGCTCTTACTCAGGCTGGTCTGAAACACCTGAGCTCAAGCAATCCACCCTCCTCAGGCTCCCAAAGTGCTGGGATTACAGGTGTGAGCCACCATGCCTGGCTGGGAAGGCAAGTTTTATCTGCTGCTGTAACCTGGTGCTGGGCATGTGGCAGGCAGGCCAGGTCTGTTGAATGAATGGAAGAATGGTCACACTCTAGTTCAAGCCCTCAGCTCTCACCTGGACAGTTACTAGAGCCTCCTCACTGGTCTTGCTACCTTCATTCTCTCTTTCTTCATTCCAATCCACCTTCCACAAGTGCTGACAAGAGTTCTAAAAAAACACATTTGATCCTGTCACTCCCTTGATTGAAAGCCCAAAGGTTCCCCCACAGCCTCCAGTGTCTAGTCCAAATTTTGTCTTTCTAGCTTTGATTCCTGCCATTCTTGCCCCACACCCTTGTGACAACTGTTACTTGATGTTCCTCTACAAGTCAAACTGTTCTCTCAGCTTGAAAGGCCTTCCATCCCCTCCTCCAACTCCTGTGTACCCTTTAAGACCCAGATCAAATGTCACTTTCTGAAAGCATTTCTCAGAATTTTTCCCACTGAACTTATAAAAAAAAAATTATGACATTTGATACAGAATACAGTTAGCAGGTATCCTTTAGTACTTTGTTCATATCACTATGATAACACATGTCTCAGTACTCTCTCTGCCTATCCTTACTAAACTGTGAGTTCCTAGGGAAGGCAAGGGCCAATGTGGGTGGACTTATAGCCTATAACCAGTAAGGGTTCTGGAATTAATTTCTGGTTCCAACTCTATCAACTTGCTACTTCAATTGGACAATTCACCTGCCTTCTTTTGACTATTTCCTCAACTGTAAAATGTAGACAACTGCTGACTCTCTCATGCAGAGGGTGACTCGAAACCTTTTCTAAGTCTTACAACAGTGCAAAGCACAGCATGATGACTGCTGCAGTCACCGTTCCTGGTACTCTCTGAGAAGGAAACCTGTGGTGACCCTTGCTCTTAAATACATTGTGACCAAAATATGATGAAAAGGTATCCACATTGCCAAAGACCTTCCTTACTGTGAAGGATAATCAATTTCAGCCTCTAGCTATAAATGCCAAGCTAGCATTAAACTGTACACAGTCCTAGCATTCTGAATAGGCATTTTTCAAACAAGATGTAAAGAGCATAAGACATCTCATACTTAAATCATGAAGAGAGAGAAGCTGCAACTCCCAGTCATTGATGCAGCCTGAGTGTTCTCGGGGCCCTGAGACTCCAAGGATCTGTGGTCTCCAACTCCCTACCCTCCCCCAGGCATGACACACAAACCTTTCTTGTTCTCTAAGTGGCATTCTGTGCCATCCTCGGAGAGAGCTGCCTCCAGATCTTGTTTACCAACAGTCCTCTACATGGTTCCAATCCCTTCCCCCTCAGTCACAATCTCCTCTACTTAAACACAAACAAAAATTCACAATGACTCAAATTTATAATTTCTGTTAACAGTGCAGAGAAGGCAGGTTTTGCCCCTCCCCCCCACGAAAATCATCCACATACTTAGAAATCACTCCTTAGATGATATTAATAAAATATCTAGATAAACAAAATATTTTCCACTTAGGATTTCTTTCTTTCTTTTTTTTTTTTTTTGGAGTTTTTGGCCAGGGCCAGGTTTGAACCTGGCGCCCTACTCCTTTGAGCCACAGGTGCCGCCCCACTTAGGATTTCTTTAATGGAAAATGGGATTAAATACTTTTCCTCTACATTCTGTTAATACAGATGGCGAATTTTGTTTCCAGTCAACTGAGATGAAACCAGAAGAGGAGATGACATGGTTCACAAGATTTCACCAAATCCACTGGCAATGTCAAACAGGAGCACCTTGGATGGATACACACACACACACATGTGCACACACACACACACACGTATATACACAGATAGATAGATAGCATATACCATAATGACTGTAAAAGAATCAGAATTCTAACTACAGCTTGTCAAGTTCTTCCCCAAACAAAATTATTTTTTAAAAACCATAATCTATAATGTGTTTCTGTTCCAAATCAATGATGTCAAAGCCATGCAACAGTGCAAGCAAAACCACATATCCTTTCTGGGAGGGGTCCCACATAATCTGAGCCTTGTACATCAGGGCTGAGTCACAAGAAGAAACTGAAACCAAGTAAGGGTTCTACCTCAGCAAGCCTACTTTATTTTTTCCATTTGATAAAAAATACTGAAACAGAGGAGAAAGAACCTTAAAATATGTAATAGCAATACTTGGGGCTGAAAAGTCACTCTAAAAGCTTTAAAAAACAGAATCTGTTTGGCAACTTCTATCTGCCACATTTAACAGTTCTGACATGTTCTTGAACACACAGCTTTGATATCTCAGGCTCCTTCCAGAATGAAACTGAAGATATTAGAAACTCCAGTTTTTACTACAACACTGGCAAAAGCTATGTCATGTGATCCAATTTAAATGTCAGGATTTCTAACTATGTCAAAGGTGATTTTACAACAACTATTTTCAAGAGCAAAAGAACTACTCCTTAGTCAATACTTGCCCAACATACATACAAAAGGTTTAGCTACAATTTAAGCAGCCTAAGGAAATTTCATCAAGTTCTTTGATCTGAGTGAAATTTTCTGGTGATGTGAATGAAGTTTGGAATTCTACATTTTCTTATTTCATTTTAAAGCACCTACTATAACCTGAGTATGCTCCATAAAAATTCACAAAACAGTTTCCCCAAGGAAGAATAGGTAAAGGTCAGGTCAACATATTAATCCACCACATTAAAACTTGGGTAATACTAGGAAGGAGGCCTCAGCAAATAAAAAATGGGCTTAGCCCACTACCTTTGGTAAGAACGTATAAATTCTTAAAGGGATTCTTAATGGCTAAGATAGGGTGCTACTTACTTCCTCATTAAAAAGTTTGCTAGTTTCCTTTTTAATTGGGTCTATAAGCTGGACTTGGCCTGCGGAAAAGCCCACTAGGAGAGAGACACTTTCTGCTGTGGCTGTTAGGTGGTTGAAGTCATGACAAGTAGGCTGTGTTCCTTTGTATATCCTTTTATCTATTGGTTTACTCAAGTCAGCAGCCTGGAGGAGAAAGAGAAAAATACATACAGTAAACAGCACATTGAGATGAGAAATCTAATTACACTATTTTGTACTCCATTATGATGTTTAATCATAAAAATGAAGTTATTTAAAATATTTTTTCAGTTGTGACTTAACATTCATCTAACATTTTATAAAAGCACTTGTATATACTTTAGCCAATTAGCTATTGTTAGACCATTACGTTTATTATATTATAATGTCATATGTTTTTAACTGTTACTTTCACAACTTATTCGCCAACAAATATATGTAACAAAGATTCCTGAACTTCAGGGAGAAAAATCCTTGAGATACTAAATTCAGTATTTTCAAACGCATTTTCTAACAGAGTTACTCTGACCACACAAAAGCTCAGCTTTCAAACATATCTAAGGCAGCTTTATGCCCACTAGGCAGTTACCTGTAGTACAATGGTTCTCAGAGTGTGGTCCCCAAACTAGAAGCAGCAGCAACAGCATCACCTGGGAACTCAGAAATGCAAATTCTCAAGCTCCACCCCAGACCCAATGGATCAGAAACTACAGGGATAGGCCCAGCAAGCTTAAATTCCAAAAGCCTAGGTGATTCTGATGCCCACTCAAGTTTGAGAACCACTGCTGGAGCCAACTAAATGCAGGTGGCTTCCTTTCAGGGTCACAATCCCTCCTCCGTGTTACCTTTCAGGGAACTTTCAGTTATTGAGCTCATACTCAAAAGGCTTTACATGCATCATCTTTAATCCTTACTATAATCCTTCAAAGTAGACAATATTTTGTCCATTTTACAGATGAGAAAACAAGTTTAGGGACATTAAATAACTTGGTCAAAGTCACCAAATCTACCTAGTAAGTGGTAATGCTGGATTGGAACCCATGTCTGTTTGACCATAAGGGGACCAGGAGAAAAAGTCAAAAGCAAATGATTTCTGACTGGTTAAAAATGATTTTTCAACATCCCCCTCCCTTAGTTTTTTTTAAAGAAGGATTCTTTTCTTCATGAGAAATGTCTGTGTAATCCCAATATACTGGGCTTTATTGTTGAAGTAAAGGTAATCCACTCCCTCTATTCTTGTTTGGAAATCACAAGTGGAGACAACTAACATGTCCTTATAAACACCCCCAGATTGCTCTGCAGGCCATTCTGGGGTTCACAGCCCTAGTTCTCAACTAACCACCCTTCCATTAGGTTCTAAAGATTTTTTCTTCTAAAGTGGACTGTCACATTGTACTGAATATTCTAATGTTTGATTTTCAAATAACAAACATAAAAACTGAGTAAGAAGAACCCAAAGTTCCCATCTTTGAGCAAACTCAAAACCTGAGTGATATAAGTGGTTCTGGGAGCCCTAGGGCAAAGGAATGAGGGTGCATGCCATGCGGACACTCTCCAGCCTCACCTCAGTTAAAATGGAGATGAGAATCTCTGTTCTACCAACCTCATGGGATTGTCTGGAGGATGAAATAAGAGAATATATACATGAAATAGCCTTGAAAGTATAATATAAAGTATGATTCAAAACAAAAGGGAATTTTGACTCTAGAGTAAGGAGAAAAGAGGCTGGGGAGGGGAATAACTGCTGTGCCACAAGGCAGGTTGAAGGCAGGTCAGCAGAGGGCTCAGAGTGAGCAGTGGAGGCTCAGAGGACACTGCAGACAGGCTTTCTGAAGGAAGCAGCTCCTGAGCTAGACCCTAAAGGCAGGGGGAGAGAATTCTAGGCTAAGGAAATGATATAAGCAAATCACCTCAGAACAAAGAAAATACCAGCAAAAGTAAAAATAGCTAAAAATACAAGATACAAATGGCAGCTAGAAAAAAAAATCCAATTTGGAATATGAACAATTTGACCACTATATCAGCATATACAACTCTAGAAACTTTTTTTTAAAGTTTGCTTAGGAATTTTCTTCTAAAACAATATAGCCAAAATTATACACTGTAATATATAAATTATCTCAATGGCTAGCCAAGAATTAACAGAGAAAACATTCTAATATGAATTAAATGAACAAAAAATGCAATTTTTCTCAGAAACAACAGAGGAAGTAAAAGCCCCTATTTTTTCCCAAGTATTGCTACCAGTTGGGAGTTATGGATCTCATAATAACTACATTAGCTTTGATTCCTGGAATATTTATTTTACATCCCTGCCCTCCCATATGGAACTTTACTGAAGAAATACCAAGTATTTTAAATGCCAATAGAAAGATTTTTACTCTTAAATCAGGTAAATATTCCCAAAGCATCTGCTGATTATACTCATTTGCTTAACAAACTTTCTTGTTAGATTACTTCTATCAAAGTATTTACCAGTCCATGAATAGTTTATTAGTCTGCAGTCAAATGTGCTATCTGTGTACAGAAATTGGGAAGAAGAGTTTAGAAACTTTCTATGGCCAGTGACAAGAGTAATTTTATATCTGCTGAATCTAGGAATAAAAAAGTTCGCATTCTACATGTCTTTTTCAGTTTCTTAGCCTAGTAATTATTTTTTTATTTTACAAAAGTATCAATCCACACAGACTATAATTTTTTCAAAGTTGGTCCTTCAACAATAGTGTGAGCAGCACTGTCCTAGAAGACACAAAAGTAGACCTAAGCCCAAGGAACACTCTGAATCTCTTTTACCTAAGGTCACACTTCCCAGGTGCCACTGACTATACTGACAAACAGCAGATGGCCAGCCAGGAAATACCACGCCTACACCATGCAAGAATTATTATGAAGTCTGAACTAACTGCTAAGTATGTACCCAGAAGAAAATTATATTTCTGGCTCGGCGCCTGTATCTCAGTGGTTAGGGCACCAGCCACATGCACCAGGGCTGGCCAGTCCAAACTGGCCCAGGCCTGCTAAACAACAACAATTATAACAACAACAACAACAATAAAAAAAATAGTCAGGCATTGTGGCAGGCGCCTGTAGTCTCAGCTACTTGGGAGGCTGAGGCAACAGAATTGATTAAGCCCAAGAATTGGAGGTTGCTGTGAGCTGTGATGACACAGCACTCTACCGAGGGCAATGTAGTAAGACTGTCTCAAAAAATATTAAAAAATTACATTTCTGAAAAATATGTGAATCTATCAGTACCTGAGCTCTTTTTTTGGAGACAGAGTCTTACTGTCACCCTCGGTAGAGTGCTGTGGCGTCATAGCTCACAACAACCTCAAACTCTTGGGATTAAGCAATTCTCTTGCCTTAGGTGCCCATCACAATGCCGGCTATTTTTGGAGACACGGGTCTGGCTCTTGCTCAGGCTGGTCTTGAAGCTGTGAACTGAGGCAATCCACCACCCCACCCCACCCCCGCCTAAGATTACAGGCATGAGCCACTGTGCATGGCCCAGAGCTTGAGCTGTTTGAAGTCCAATCCCAAAGAGAGGAAAATCAAGCCTATCTACCTTTATTTCAAACAGGACAGTCACCTTCAGTTCAATCCTGTCCTCTTTCCTGTATAGCCAATCATCAAGTTCTCTTTTTCCATTGAAGTGTGACCATCCTCTGTTCCTCCTTTTTGAAAGGGACGGGGTGGGGGTGGGGGGGATATGAGCATGTATTGTGAACTGACACTCCCTGCCCTCTCGACAGGGTCATGTTCTTTTTTTTGAGACAAAGCCTCAAGCTGTCCCCCTGGGTAGAGTGCCATGGCATCACAGCTCACAGCAACCTCCAACTCCTGGGCTCAAGCGAGTCTCCTGCCTCAGCCTCCCAAGTATCTAGGACCACAGGCGCCCACCACAATGCCCAGCTATTTTTCTGGTTGCAGCCACCATTGTTGTTTGGTGGTCCCAGGCTGGATTCAAACCCACCACCTTAGGTGTATGTGCCTGGCGCCTTAGCCACTTGAGCCACAGGTGCCAAGCCCAGGGTCATGTTCTGTTGCCCAGGTTAGAGTGCAGTAGTGGGATCATAGTTCATTGTAACCTCTAACTCCTGGCCCCAATCAATACACTATAGACACATGCTACCATGCCGGGATGATTTTTAAACATTTTTTCTAGTAACAGGGTCTCACTACATTCACCAGGCCGGTGTCTGAACTCCTGCTTTAGGCAATCTTCCTGCCTTAGACTCCCAAAGTGCTGAGATTATAGGTGTGAACCACTGCAACCAGCCTTACTCGCTATTTTAGTAGCAAAGGTAATACCTGAGCCATCCACTTCTCTTCCCCATGGGGTCATCGGCCCCTGAGAGATGGCTTCCCAGATAGAGGCAGTCTGATAAAAAGAAAAAAGAGCCTAGACTTTGAAAGCCAGTGAGTTTAGGTTCAAACCCTGCCCTCTCTCTGGGAAGCCACGTGGCCTTGGGCAAGGTGTAAACTTCCTCTCACTGAGCCACAGAGAGGAAAGCGCCCGCCTCCATTCCCTGAGGGCAGTGGATAGTGGATAGAAAGCACACAGCATACAGAAGTACTAACAGTAGCTACCATTATTAATTCATTCCAGTCACATCCTACCTCTGATCAAAATGGTTCTGTAGCTTCCTAATTCCTATCATATCAAAGTACAGAGCATTCCTACCCTCTGGAGTTCAGCCCATCCTCCCCACAGCAATATCACCTTCTGTCCACTGAACATGTTCTATGCACCAGGCCTGCTCCAGGAACTGTATCCTTACCATCCCCTCCAATCTCACAGTCACCCTTCTAAGCTGTACTAATGTCATCACTTTTCACTGGTGAGAAAACTAGGACAAGGAGTTCAGGGATCATGGAGCTGAACCCTCGGCCTTTCCATTCTTCACCTGCCCTCTATACCACTAGTAGTCCTGAGGGCAGCCTGTCCCTCTTTCCTGGCTTCATCAATAGCCCTCTTGGTTGGGCTATTCTCCTTTGCCCCCCCTTCCTAGGAGTCCTGCTCTCCCATATCAGCAAGCATTTATTTCCCCAGCTCCCATTCTTTGAGCTCACTCCTTTGTCTCCATTTTCAAGTACTTAATTCATTCCACAATGTTTAATATTTAATCACTTATATGATTTCAGAATTGTTTTATGTCAGTTATGAATTACAATAAAAACTCCGGTGGATTCCGCACACTTTTGGATTTTCTTTTTAATGCTTTGCATACTAATTATTACCAATTATCTTAGTTCTTAGAAATGAATTTATAGCAGAACCAGTTAATTTAAAATTCTTACCAATTTCAGGACTTAGATCATATTTGGTCTTTAGCTTCAGTAGAGTATCTAGTATATCACAAATGTTCAGTATTTAGTTGAATAAATTAAACCAATTTTATCATGACTATTTTGCATAAGGTGTTACTTACTACAAATAATTTGTCAGTGTCTCATCAGATTCTAAACTTAATAGAAAAATTTTAAATGACGGTTTTAAAATTCCTACTACAGAGAGAGAGTTGGTTATGAGAGCTCCAATCAGTAAGTAAATATTTTCAAATATCAAGCTTTTCTTTTCCTTGGACATTTGATCCTTAAAATCTCTTTAATTTTTTTCCCCAGGAATACTACCATAATACAGAGTCTGCTTGGTTGGTTTAGCACCAAGCGGCTTTAAGTACTTGAGGAATTTATCTTTTCAAGCCACAAAGGTCTGCAAAAGAAACCTTCCAAGTCCAGCTCCTATCTTCACCCCAGCCTACCTGCCTACCTTTCTCTCTGGAATGTGGAGGAGGAGCTCAGAGGGGAGTCTGGCCCATCAATGGGGAAAAGCTTGAAGCTCCACTCTCACAGACCCAGTGGTCCTCCACAGGGCTTCAGGAAGCCTGTGGTGTCACAAGCAACAACCATGCTACGTCACATAGGCCTGGGCTGAGTTTTCTTCATGGAAACTGGCTACTTGATACTCCTGAGTGCCCAAAAACATTCAATGTGGTATAAAAAATTCCTCAAATCTCTTGTGAAAAATGCATGTAAATTCTAATTTTATTTTCTTCTTATTATTTTTTTGAGACAGAGCCTCAAGCTGTCCCCCTGGGTAGAGTGCTGTGGCATCACAGCTCACAGCAACCTCCAACTCCTGGGCTTAACCGAGTATCCTGCATCCACCTCCCAAGTAGCTGGGACCACAGGCGCCTGCCACAATGCCTGGCTATTTTAGTTTTTTTTGGTTGCAGCCATCATTGTTGTCAGGCCTGGGCTGGATTTGAACCCGCCACCTTAGGTGTATGTGGCTGGCGCCTTAGGCACTTGAGCTACAGGTGCTGAGCCTAAATTATAATTTTAGACATGATTTTAAATGTACTGGGGAGCAGGTATATATAATATTTTCCCTAAATTTTATATCCTCCCTCCCCATCCTCATTTAAGAATCAACTCAGAGAACCACCTTTGTAGAGTTTTGCCAGAAAGAGTAAGATATCCTTTTACTGGCTAGCTGCCAGATGTCTATGCAGACAAGAAGCTTACACCCAGCCTACACCTGAGATCACTCTCTTCCCTCCTAAGTCCACTCCTCTCATACTTAAGCCCTTTCTTTTCAGCTTTAAACTTGCTGCTCAGTGTGGTCCCCTGCATGGTACCCCTGCCCAAAGAACAGCTTCACAGCCCTCATTTGGCCTATCCTTCCACAGTCTGAGCATCTTCAAAAAGACTTGGGTCACATTCTCACTCCTAACCCTCTGCACTCTGCAAATCCTACAGCTGAGTCCTCACAGGCGGCCCAGTGTGGCCCTAGCACCATGGCTCTCACATACATCACCTCCAAAGGCCCACAGCTGCTATCTGTGCTCAGATACCATGCCTTTCCTTATATTCATTCCTTCTTTCACCTAGAGGCCTTTCCCTAACCCCAATAACCACAAAGGTTCTGTTTGCCCTAGCACAGAGGTCTACTTCCTCCTGACCTCACTCATTTATGTGTGACAGTCTTTCACTGCCCTCCAGTGAGTGCCTATCACTATGTGTCACACTTATTAGCTATAGTATGTTAACCATATTCCATTTATTGTAAAAGTTCAGCTCCTTTTAAAAAGAAGAAAAAAATCAGGAGGCTGCTGAGTCACTGAGAGCCTAAATGAGTTCATCAAAAATAGCTGGAACAGTGCAAATGACATCAAAGGTCACCATATGCCATTTTGAATATCAGTCCCTGGGTTACAGATGAGATATATTCTGTAGGTTTTTCTTTTTCTTTCTTTTTTTTTTTTTTTTTTTTTGAGACAGAGCCTCAAGCTGTTGCCCTGGGTAGAGTGCTGTAGCATCACAGCTCACAGCAGCTTCCAACTCCTGGGCTCAAGCGAGTCTTCTGCCTCCGCCTCCCAAATAGCTGGGACTGCAGGTGCCCGCCACAACGCCTGGCTATTTTTTGGTTGCAGCCATCATTGTTGTTTGGTGGGCCGCGCTGGATTTGAACCCAACAGCTCAGGTGTATGTGGCTGGCACCTTAGCTGCTTGAGCCATAGGCGCTGAGCCTATAGGTTTGTTCTTAAATTAAATGGTTACTTAAGTTGGAACAGGTACAATTGCCCACTACTTTTAATAGCCTCCATTTGTAAATGTGAGTCACATGTCAGACAGATATTTGTAACTCAGAGACTACCTGTATTATCACTCCTCTTGCCCACATCTCAGACAAGCAAAACAGTGATCAAAAGCAACCAAGGGATTTCTTTCCAGGGTCACAAAGGATCACCCACTTAAAAAGAAGTGCACGACTGGAGCCTATCTTAAAAGCTGAGATCCAAAATAAACTACATTACAAAGATTGATCCAGTTTTACCTTGGGTGAACTTCTACCTAATCAGCTTTAGGGCTTCTTGTGCCTTCTCGTCCCTAGCCTACCCTGGAGCTGGACCACACCTACTGGTCATCCTTTTGGAAATGCAGACATCAAAGCCTTCGAAGATATAGATATGAATGAAGAGACCCCAGCCACTCAGAGATGAAAGATATATTTGCTTTCTGAACAAATCTCAATGTACTTAAACCAAACTTTTCTCTCACATAAAGGGAAATAATTGGGTCTAATGACAAAAGTACCATACGATGATTTTCAAACATCATCATTGCCCACACTTCACACGCAAGTGAACACTTTTAACACTCAAAAAACAAGCTATATGGCACTGCACAGATGTCTGTACTACAGTCCAACCCATTTGTCCTCGAAAGGGAAACAAAACCAGGTTCATCTTATTTAGTGCCCACATAATCCATCTTTCTCACAGTCTCTTCAGTTCAATAGTTACATCCAAAATATTTGCACAACTGGCATTAACAGTATGTAAAAAGCTCAATACTTGTTTTTTAAAAATACTCTGTGTGTATGTATGTATGTGTGTGTATATATCAGAAATAAAAGAAATCAGGTAGGCTTTGCATCACTTACCCTAGTAGGAAAAAATATTAAACTGCACAGTGTCAGTGGTTTTAAAAGGACAGAACTTATCTGTGTTAGCCACTACTCTATCCCCAACACCTAACTGAGCACCTGGCACACCTAAAGCAAAGCTGAATACCTGTCACATAAAGGAAACAATTCTGAAAATGGAGGGAAAGAAAAGTAAAGTGATAGGAAGCAAGAGACCTTTAACTAGACATGTACTAATATAAAAGACAAGACATGATCCTTTTGCTAACCAAGATCCTTACAAACAAATGTCTTCTTAGATACCGATCTATAAAAGTAAACAGTTTCTTCAGCAAATACTGGTACATCACTTTACAGTTCACAGAACATGTCATGCATCAGTTCTCTGCACTCTCACTACAACCTTGTGCAGTTAAGTACTACTGCCACTCCCCTTTTATAAACAAGAAAACAATTAGCTGTGTAGAAGAACAAAGTGAAATCAGGTGCCTAGAGTTCAGCCATCTAAATTCAGTCCCTTTGCTCCTTCCACTGTACCATGTTACCAGGGTGGAAAGTTGACAAGATGGAAGTTGACATTTGAGGTAGCATCTAGTTCTAAAGTTCTATCACTGTATGACTCCATGTTCCTATGTTTACTGAACTGGGACTCAAATATTCCAGTCTTCCTTAGTTTGGTCCAGATTCCAGATCGACCTTCCCAATGCATTTACCTCACAGAGCTGTTTTATTAAAATGGAATAATGTACATATATAGTAAAGTCACAGCATAATCCCTAGCACTTAATAGGCACTCAAGAAATGTTAGTTCCAGAAACACTTTTTTTTCTCCCTCCTTCCTTGCCTCCTCTCTTACCCGCTCCTCCTTACAAAAAAAAAAAAAAAGATGTTACTTCCCTTCTGAATGCATATGAACTTGCTACTTATATTACAGACTAAAAATTCTTTTTTTTTTTGAGACAGAGTCTCTCTACGTCACCCTGGGTAGTTTGCTATAGCGTCATGGCTCTCAGCAACCTCAAACTCTTGGGCTTAAGCGATTCTCTTGCCTCAGCCTCCCAAGTAGCTGGGACTACAGGCATCCACCACAACACCTGGCTATTTTTTGTTGTTGTTGTTTAGCAGGCAGGGCCTGGCTGGAACCTGCCAGCCTTAGTGTATGTAGCCGGCACTGTAACCACTGTGCTACAGGTGCCAAGCCATGAAAATTCTTATCATTCATGATTACCTTCAAAAATATATAAATACTGGCTCAGCACCCGTAGCACAGTGGTTACAGTGTCAGTCACTTACACTGAGGCTGGTGGGTTCAAACCCGGCCTGGGCCAGCTAAACAACAATGACAGCTACAACAAAAAATAGCTGGGCATTCTGTCAGGCGCCTGTAGTCCCACCAACTTAGGAGGCTGAGGCAAGAGAATCACTTAACCCCAAGAATTTGAGGTTGCTAAGAGCCGTGACGCCATGGCACTCTTACCAAGGGCAACATAGTGAGACCCTGTCTCAAAAAAAAAAAAATTCCTTCCAACAAAATTTTCCAAAACAAGGGGAGATAGGTGGGGGATTGGTGTGCTCTCACCTAATGCGCACAATTTAAAGGCATATGGCACACCTCCTGGGTGCTGGACACCTAACAAAACCAAACATTGTAACCTAATCATTTGTACCCTCATATTAATTGGAAATTTAAAAAACTTTTTTCCGGCTCGGCGCCCATAGCTCAACTGGGTAAGGCGCCAGCCATGTACACCTAAGGTGACGGGTTCGAATCCCCAGCCCGGACCCGCCAAACAACAATGACGGCTGCAACCAAAAAATAGCCGGGCGTTGTGGCGGGCGCCTGTGGTCCCAGCTACTTGGGAGGCGGAGGCAAGAGACTCGCT
>CAUYTI010051403.1:0-16804 GCA_963575145.1 Galago senegalensis
GTACTCTGGATTGAGTTGTTTTTCTGTTTAGAGGGTTAAGCTTTTCTTTTGCTAGAGTTCTAAAATTTCACAAGTCTATTTCTAGATATGTTATGCTTTTAAAAGTCATTCTTCCTGGTACTCAGTAGGGTTTTTTCTTTCGTTCTTCTTCGTCCTTTTTTTTTTTTTTTTTTTTTTTGAAGGAGCCTCAAGCTGTCCCCCTGGGTAGAGTGCCATGGCATCACGCTCACAGCAACCTCCAACTCCTGAGCTCAAGGGAGTCTCCTGCCTCAGCCTCCCAAGTAGCTGGGACTACAGGTGCCCGCCACAACGCCTGGCCATTTTTTTGGTTGCAGCCATCATTGTTGTTTGGCGGGCCCGGGCTGGGGATTCGAACCCACCACCTTAGGTGTATGTGGCTGGCGCCTTAGCCACTTGAGCCACAGGCGCCGAGCCATTTTTTTTTTTTTTTTTTTTTTAGCTCAAATGCATTTTCTTCTGTTTCTTATTTTTTGTCCTTCTATTCATCCTGTTTCTTTCCTTTGCAATTTTAGATAGGTGGCTATTGGAGTTCCTGAACATATCTTTCACATCTCTTAACATATCTCCCCCTTTGTAAACAGGCAACGTAGAATACTGATTAAGGGCAAAGTCTCTGGGGTCAGAGTCCCTGGATTTGAATTTCAGTTGGGCTCTCCATTTGTTATGTGACTTTGGACTTGTTACTTAACTTCTCTGTATATATGATAATAGTTCTTAGCTTAGGGGTTTGTTGTCAGAATTAAATGAAGTTATTATAACTAAAGCACTTAGAACAGCCTGGAACATATTAAGTACAACTGTTATTTCTCACCTTATTGATCCTTTGATTTATATATTTCAAAGAGCTCTTGGATTTACCTTCATATCATGAGCTTGTCTGTTTGTGTAATTTCTAATTCGGCCTATTCATTGCATGTTTTAATTTGGGAAATTTTATTTTTAATTGAAAGAAACTTATTTGTACTTTCTGATTTCCTTTCACAGCAGCTTGTTCTCATTTTCAGTTGTAAGATCTCCTTTAATTATGATTTTTTTCAAGTGTAAGTTCTTATTTGTTCACTAAATTATCACTGTCTCTCTTTTTAAAAAAACTTTATTCAAATTAATATGAGGGCACAATATTTAGGTTACATTGTTCTCAGTTCCAGGATAAAGTTCCATTTGTAGAAGAGCCCTCACCCAGGGGGCGTGTTATACACCCTCACAATGTGCACAGTAGGTGAGATCCCTTCTCATGCTCTCCCTCTGCCATATGTCCTCCCCCCATTTCCGTCTACCCCCGAAATGGACTATAATAGTGTTTTATTATTCTTAGGAACATGTGATTGTTTATATATTGATTTCATATTAGTATAGAGTACATTGGATATTTCAAATTATCACTTTTTCTGTAGGATTTTTCTTTTGTTCATGTTGGTCTTTCTCTTTCGTAGTGTTGCTTTTCCTCAAAGGCCTGGTGACCCCTGATTTCCTATTTCAATTTATGAATGCTGGTAAGCACACATCCTGAACTTGGGTTTCTTTTGCAGTTATGTTCAAGTGTACTTTCATCCCTTCAGTTTGCCTGGTATTATCAGTCAGGCTCCAAACAGGAAAACCGAAGTCACTCTAGGTATTCTAAATATTAATACAGACAAAATTTGAAACACATTTTCTAAACAATTGTTGAAAATTCTGTAAGAGCAGAGACAATACAACTAGTCTCAAAAACTCATAACTATAGGAAACTACTATTGTTGCTCTAGTAAAGAGGCCAAATTCACAGATGTGCTGACTTCTGTTGTTAGAACCCAGTTGCCTGAGCCAGAGCCCAGTAATTTGATCTAAATGGTTGGAATTGGAGTCTACAAACTTAGATGCCTTCAGGGTGAGCCCTTTGATATATGGAGCAGGGGGGCCAGTGGGCATCAAACAAAGGTGGTAGGAATGGTGGCTAGCTGGAGAATGTATGCTCTGCCAACGTCATTGGCATGTGATTTTTACAAAATATTATGCAGTCGAACAAAACTGATTTTCAGCTGGATTCTATGTCTGCTAATTTTCACCTTTGAAAAATATAAAATATTTAGGTATTTAGGTATTTCTTTACATATTTACCAAAGGCCTAATGCACTTTACAGAGAATACATTCTTCATGGGGCTGAGGAACTTAGCAACTTGCATCCTATTTGATATTCTTGTTATAGTCATATACTATATTGTAATGTGATTTTAGTTATCCTGGTCTAAGCATTCAGTTGGGTTTCATTCAGTTCTTTTGAGGGTATAGGAAAATAATTTGTTACTTCTGCTATTTTAGAGTCTGTTTTTTATAGCTGTGTCTGACAGATATGAGCTAGAGTATCAGTATGATTTGGATGCTCTCCAGGTATGAATATCACTTTTCACACCATAAAAGGAGCCTCGAGATCCTTGGCGAATGGACCAGGATGAAGTGAACCTCAGCAGGACTAACTTTATGCTGATGGAAGCAGTGGAGAAATGAAAACAGGAGAAACCAAAGTGGACCTGTCACATAATCACTTAAATTTTTCCATACACTATTAAATTTGTGGGAGAAAAACTTATACCAAGACCAGGCAAAGATCTTCAACATGAGAAGAAAGAAACTGAGTTTTCATCTGCTAACTACTGGCCAGGCCCTGTACCTGTGCAATTTTGTTTTTCTCAAATCAACCTCATAAGGCAGGCAATTTATTCCATATGACCAATGGAAAAACTGAGGCTTAAGAACCTTGAGCAAATAGCTATCATGTGGCAGTTCTGATGGTCAAACCTAAATCTGTTTTGAGTCCAACAGTCAGATTCTTCCTTCTATGCTTTAGTATATCTTTATGAAATTAGAAGTTGGTGAGAATTTCAGAAGACCTCAGGGAAGGTATCAGCAGAGTTTTTAAGAATCGCCAATTTTCCCCTAACAATGAGTTGGAAAAAACATTATAAATTTAGCTATTTTACTGGTTAATTTGTAAGCAATTCAATAACTGAGTAGAATTATTCTAAATTAACATCCACTTAGATGAATGACTATGGGGCCAAGTCAGGCACTGGAGATGACCTGGCAATATTCACCCTGCTCCACAAATAGAGCTGTGATGATTCATGTGAGTGGAGTTGGTATTAAACACACACACACACACTCACCCTGAGCTGTGGTCCCCAGTGACTTATCCACTTCTCTGAATGTTGACAACCTCATCTAAAATCACAGCTAGGAATAGCAAGAGGCCAAGAAACCAGACACTGTTCTCAACTTCGAGAATCCTCACAGCGGCATAATGGAAAAACCAGAGTAGGCCTCTGATAGGCAGCTGAGATTAAGTTCTGGAATGGCAGAAGTGGCTAAGTAGAAATATAATTGTTCAAGGGGCGATTCGTCCTGTGACCTACAGAAAATAAGAGGCCCCAGAAAGCTGGGCAGTTCAGACACTTTCTGGTTACATGACCTTTTAAGATCAACATGTTGATATATTTATGAGCATATAATAGGCATTGCCTAATACCACTAATTGCCACTTAGTGTTAATATTAGGCTTTTTATTCTTCCTGTGTACTTTATGATCTCTTAATTGGTTAATTAGAGCAGCAGTAGCTGTGAAGGAGGGAAGTTAGTGTTGTCATCTGCAGCTTCAGGTGAGAAACTAGACATAAATAACTACCACCCCATGGAGCCTTCACCTCAGTTTACCCTTTGCCACAGCCTGTTTTGAAATTAGGTGCACCTGGGAGGCCCCAGCTACTTGTTAATAGTTCATTAAGGAAAATGGTCCTAACTGGCCTCCTACCATCCTCTCTTGCCTCCCTCTATGGAGCAGTCCTCACACGCTACATCAGCGTCACCTAATCATATAAGTGATGATCACACACCTGAGATCTTCTTCCCATTCTCTATGTCTAGGGTGGAGGACCTAGCTGGGCATTCTTAGCCCATTCCCAGGAGATGCTGATGATGCTTCCTTGATGACCACACTTCAAGAACTACCTCATATTAATCTGAAATAAAACAAAATAGAACAGAACTATTGCTCTGATCAAATACCGCAAAGCTACCATAGCAAACAAAGGCCTGGCAGCCTTTAAAAACCTGGCCTTGCAGAAGCCCCTCATGGAGACTAAAGGCTTTGTGAAAGAAACACTGAGGAAAAATTAGACTCACTTTTTCTCTACGAAATAAATAGCGATCAGTGAAAAGCCAGAAGGGCCTTTTAATTTAGTGATTCTCAAAGTGTGGTTCCCCGGCCAAAAGTATCAGCATCACCTGGGGATTTGCTAGGAAGGCACATTCTTGGGTTCCACCCAAATAAGCTGAATAAGAAATTCTGGAGGTGGAGCCCAGTGGTATGTGCTTTAACCAACCACCCCAGGCACTAAAGCAAAAGAATTAATGCTTCTAATCCACACTCTACCCAATAGTCAGAGTGACCTTTTTTCTAAGTGAAATTTTTATTGTGATAATTGTAGATTCACTTGCAGTGTAAGAAGTAACATAAGAGATCCCCTATACATTTTTCCCAGTTCCCCTCAATGGTAACATTTTGCAAAGCTGAGGTGCAGTGTCGCAAACTGGTTATTAATATTGATGCAATGCACCTATTTTAATCAGATTCCCCCAGTTTTACTATCATTTGCATGCATGTATGTGCAAGTGTGTGAGTGTACGCGTGTGCATGTGTGAGTTTGGCCATGTATGGGAGTGTCTGTGTGAACATGGGCATGTGAGTGTGAGTTTGTGTGAGAGTATGTGTGTAGTCAGGTCCTACTGCCTATAGGCTCAGGTATCCGCCATCACAGTCAAGTTTTAACACAAGGATCCCCTGGTTTGTCCCTTTACAAATGTATCTGCCTCCCTCAGTCGTGGTCCCCACCTTCCTTGTCCCTAACCCCTGACAACAGCTAGTTGGTTTTCCATTTCTAAAGCTTTGTCACCTCAAAACGTTATATAAATGGAATCATACAGTTTGTACCCTTTCAGGGTTGGACTTTTTCAGCCAGTCTGATCCCCTGGAGATTCACTCAAATTGTTGTGTCTGTCAATTTTGTTCCTTCTTACTGTGGAGTGATATTCTGGGGGATGCACCACCGTTTGTTTAACCATTCCCGTTGAAAGACATCTAGATTCCATCTGGGGCTATGAACATTCATGTACAGTTTTTCTGTGTGTGTGAGCCTAAGTTTTCATTTCCCTGGGAGTAATTGTCCAGGCATGTGGTTGCTAGGCTGTACGTAGTGCATATTTAGTTTTATGAGAAACTGTCAAGCTGTTTTTCAGGGTGGCTTTACCATTTTACATTCCCACAGTGAAGTATGAGTGATCTGGTTTCTTCATGTCCTTGCCAGCCTGTGGTGATGTCACTATCATTCATTTTCGCCATTTTCAGTTGTGTAGTGGAATCTGCTTGTGATTTAATCACATCTCCCTGATAGCTAATGAGACTGAACTTCTTTTCATGTGCATATTTGCCATCTCTATATCCTCTTTGGCAAAATGGCCACTCATGTCTTTTTTCCGTATTCAAATGGCATTATTTTGTTGCTGTTTTTACTCTTAAGTTTTGAGACTTGTTTATATATTCTAGATAGTAATCCTTTGTTGGCTGTGTGGTTTGCAAATATTTTCCCCCCAGTCTGTAACTTGTCTTTTCACTTCCTTTACATAAACTATCATAGAATAAGAACGTCTTATTTTGATGAGATCCTATTTATTAAGGGTTTTTTAAAGAAAAAATTGCCCACAGTGACTTTTAAAAAATTAAGTTGTAAAATATATTGTACAATATACAGATTGTAAAATACATATAACATAGTAATCTTTTGAAACATCTTTCTAGAGTAACCTTTTAAGACAAATCCAATTATGTTGTCTTCCTATATAAAACCTTTTAATGGTTACCCTTTGCCCCTAGGATAAAGTTTCAGATCCTTATTGTGGACTGAAGCGCCTTCTGCTACCCAACCCTGCCCTGTTTGGTGTCCTCTGCATTTCAGCTTTCTCTCTCTTCCCTTCTGGAATCATCTTCTAGACACTCTCCCTGTACAAATTTATGCAAGTTTTAGCTGCTTCACTGCAATTCCCTTCTGTATATCCAAAGCACTAGCATCTTGACGTACTTACTGCACTCATTGTTAGGTACCCATTTTCATGCTTCCCCCCCAAAGACATCATTCATCTCTGTCTTTCCATTACTATCAAAATGCCCACCGCATTGGGAGCCCAGACCTTAGTGACTGACTCCCAAGATGTGAAGCCCTCTTACTGCACCACCCCACAAGAAAGAAACAAAAACAAAACAGAAGTTAATGAAAATATTAACTTCCAAATTAAAGGCATCCATACCATCTCAGATCTGCTTTCAAAACATTCTGCAGTTACAAAGCAGCCTTTATTATTGAGCCCGTTGTGTGGCATAGTATTTTGGCAAAGTGTTTTATAATTAGCTTCCTAATTGTTTCCCAAACCCCTTAATGAGAAATATCCACCCTCTTTTAGAGATTAGGGAACTGAGCCCAGATAGATGAGAAAACCACATCTAAAGTCCTATTGCAAAGTATTAGCCCTTACCACAAAGTGTCTTTGTCTCCTTGCCTTTGACCCTGAGGTGTAACTGCACTCAGCACTGGGGAAATTCATGAAGCCTAGGGAACACAGAGAGAGGATTATCCAATTAAGCTTTCTCTTTTGGACTATTAACAAAAATCAAATGATGATCATTCTACAAGTTTATTGAATGTATAAATTTAACAAATAAAATGTTTATCCATTTTTATGTGAAACTAATACTTTTTATTTTAAAAAGTAGTCTCTTTATGAATTCTACTCATCACTAGCTCACTGGATAGTTTCTGGTTTATGGAATAAACTCTAAAAACCAGTATGATCATCTCTATAGCTTAGAAAATAGTGTAACTAGAAAAAAAAAACTTTACAAATGGCCCTACTTGTCAGGCATGTAGGCTCACAGCTGTAACCCTTGCACTTCAGGAGGCTGAGATGGGTGGATTGCTTGAGCTCACGGGTTTGAGACCAGCCTGAGTCAGAGCAAGACCCTGTCTTTAAAAATAGCCATGCATTGTGGTGGATTCCTGTAGTCCCAGCCACTTGGGAGGATGCAGCAAGAGGATCACTTGAGCCCAAGAATTTGAGCTTGCTGTGAGCTATGACACTGTGGCACTCTACCGAGAGCAATAAAGTAAGACTGTCTTAATAATAATAATAATAATAATAATACAAACCAAATAACACTAGTTATTTCTCTTTATCTTGTACAATTTGATCTGGTTCTGCTCTTTGTTAGTTGAGAGGTATTAAACATGAACCATTTGAACCCACCCACATTATCAGATCAACTTGAGTTCTCAATACCAGGCCCTCACAAAGGAAGACAGCCCTGCTCAAAGGGAAGAGTGGACAACAGAGAAAATTTAGGAAGAAGAGTAAGCAGCCGACCCTCTGCTCCCATATAGCATCCTCTTTCACTCTATAGCTCAGAGTCTACAGTTTCCCTTGATAGGACTGTGACTGGGACAAATCAGGGTACCTTACTGTTGGGGCCCAGGGATGCCGTGTCTATGGCCTGAACCCAAGGCCTCGTTGGAGCCGGATACTAGGTCTCAACTGTCTGGACATGGGCTGCTATGCCAGCTTACTTGGGGTAGGTCTCGTTCTGGTCTTGGGTGCCAAAGCACCTTTGAAGTCACAGTCAATATTTGTATGAGCGAGCATCTCAGCAGCAATCTATCAGTCTTAATTCTCCCAGCAGCTTCTCCTGAGCTTTTTTATAGAGTAATACACCACAGGTGTGGAGATTGCTATGCAATAATGTCGGTGTTCTTGTCATGTGCTCTCTGGCTCTTTAATGAGAGACCAATGGTGTTAAATAATGTTAAATTCCCTTCCCCAATTGCTTATCACCAAAATATTTCTCACAGGGGTCTCCTACACCTTACTACTATGGCATCTCTCCATCCTTGTCCTATTATCCTGTGGGAGACAAACAGGGAGCAGGGCAATCTCAAGGCACCATCTGAAAGAGTGAGCTAGATCCAACAGCAGCCCCAGCCTCCCCAGGATTCAGGTCTCACCACACCTGTATCCATCAGGACCTGCTCCTCACTGGTGTTTCTGCCCCAGGGCTACAGCATCAGGAGCAGAAACTTACTTCCCATAGACTTATTTTCTCCTCAACCTACCCAGAAACAGATCATAGGCTCAATGATTTTATCTTGCTTATGAAGATAACATTTAACTATTACTGGGACTTAAAACATTTTCATGGCATGCTTTGGGGTTTTACTGACCAATATAAAACCAACTGCTCATCTATTCAGCATGTCCTTGCTGAAGACTTCCTCAACGCTGGGTTTTGTGCTTGGCACTGAGGATAGAGTGGTGAATGATGTAAGCAGGGACTCTGCCCTCTTGAAGCACACAGTCTAGCAGGGGAAGAGCCTAATATTAAAAAGTCACACAAGGGCACTCCTGTTTCATTTACAGTCGGCCTCTGTACGTAGCATTGATTTGTTATAACATTGTTTACATTATTATCCTTAAAAATATGTATATATACACCCATAGGGCATGTTATATCTAAAAAACTCTATTGCAGTGCACCATGGTGGGCTGGACTGTTTCCCAGAGCTTGGCCACCCTGGCCAATGGCACATCTGTGACTGCCTAGCAAGTCCTCCACCTACATGGGTCTCAGAGCAGTGGGATTGTGTCCTCTGGAGTGGCCTCTCTTTTAATGGATGTATTGGTGAATAATTTGACCCAAAATGTCTGACAAAGGTGTGAAGCTGCTGATCTGTGACAAAGAGATAAAAACATGGTATGCTGAATGTTAAAGACCTAAGTGATATGGTTGTTAGAACCATGTTCAATGAAATGGTCAAGGAAGCGGAGTACTCAGCAAGAGGCAGAGGGGTTGGGAGGACCCTCCAATATGATCAGGATGTCAGAAATGTCTCTCCAAGAGTTGGCTGATAATTGCCTCAGGTAATTGGAAGAGATTTAGTGGAACATGTCATGTCTCAGGGCTCCAAGGGAAACAAGAGAGTGCTCACACTCCGTGGCAGCTGTAGAAACACGTCTTCGACTCTGTTTCTGGGAGTACAGTTACTATGGTCCCAGTTGCCCTGCATAGGAATCCACTGTTGTGTCTATCCTGAGGCCATGCTTCGCCCAGGTTGCTCCCTGCCAATGACTGAGAGAGAGAGTGTGTGGATTTGTGTGGGTGTGCATAGGTAGATCTATCTGGGAAAGTTTCTCATCAGACTTTTGCTCAAGGATTTCTTGATGACTTTTAGAATTTAGCCTTCCTTAGACTAATGGCACCTCCTCCACCCAACATGCCTGCCTTTTCTTTCTAACCTAGAGTCAGTCTCCCATCACTGTCTGACCGCTCCTCTAGCTTTCTCCTGCTTTTCTCCATTTCCTTCTATCCAGACAACACATCTAATAAAATCCTTGCACATATAGCTCAATCTTGGCATCTGTTTCTTGGGAGACGCAGACTAGAACACTATCCTAAAAGGTTTAAACCATAACCACCAAGCATTGACATAGGCATTTCCAGGAACTTTTCCCCCACATGAAACTCTTCAATTAAAATTTGTAGTAAAGGTTATGAAGGAACAGGGCAAGGTGCTTGTTGAGCAAATAAAAATTTGAGACAGCAGGGAATGCCTCTCTGAGGAAGTCACATTTAGGCTGAAACCTAAAGGACAAAGACCTTATTCGTTCCAAACATTGGAGCACCTGCCACATGCCAGGCTCCTATTCTATGTATTGAAGACACAAAGGTAAACAAGACAGATCTCTGCCCTCCTGGACTTTACATTCTAAGGGGGAAACAAATCCAAACAAGGAGAGTATTTAGATGGATTTATTTTTTTTGTAGAGATAGAATCTCACTTTATCACCCTTGGTAGAGTGCCGTGGCATCACAGCAACCTCCCACTTCTGGGCTCAGGCAATTCTCTTGTCTCAGCCTCTCCAGTAGCTGGAACTACAGGTGCCCTCCACATTTATATGGATATTTAAGGTCTGCAGAGAAAAGAAAAGGAGAGGAAATAGGGGGCAGGGAGTTTGGCCTCATCAATGAGATGACTTTAGAGCAGAGGCAGAAGGAGATAAGAGCCCTGAGGATGTTTGGGGGGTACAAAGTCCTGAGGCACAGCATGACTGACATATTTGAGGAACAACAGACCAGGCTGGGGCTGAGTGAGGTGTAAGTGAATATGAGGTTAGACAGGTATTGGGAGGTGTGAAAGAGACAGAAGGAGCACGTGCATGATGCAGGATCAGAGGAAGACAGGGGGAGAGGAGGCAGAAGGAAAGGTCAGAGAGATCCAAGGCACAAGAAGGTCCAGGAGCCAAGGAATACAGTCTGCAGACATTGAGTAATACTCCTGCCAAACTGCCAGCAAGGAATAGGGCACCCCAATCTTACATCTACATGGAGCTGAAGGCTGCCAGACAGCTGAATGATTTTGCAAGTGGATTCATCCCCTGCACCCGGAAAGGAAGGAAGCCCTGTCGACATGTTCAACTTTGTGAGACCCCGAGCAGAGAAAACCAGCCAAACCTACTGGATTGCTATGGAACTGTGAGATCATAAAAATGCTATTTGAAGCGGCTGAGTTTGTGATAATTTGCTATAGCAGCAACAAAAAAACTAATGTAGGAATAAGGGCATTAATTAAGGAATTATTGCAAAATTCTAGCAAGAAATGATGGCTTAGAGCAGGCAACCGTATGGAAGTGATGAGAAGTGGTCAGATTCATATATACGTTTTAGGTAGAGCCTGAAGGATTTGTTAATGAAGTGTATGATTGGGATGAGCTGGGGGTGACACTGAGGTTTGTGGTCTGCGTAATTAGAAGGATGGGATGGAGTTTTCCATTTATTAAGGAAAGTCATTTTGCTAGCTATTCCTTCCAACTAGGAAAGATGAATTTAGAGAGGTAGGTAGGAATCAAATTATGCAGAGTATTCTACTCATGTGAAGAATTTTGAACTTTATCTTAAAAGCAAAAGAAAATTACCAAATACTTGTAAGTAGTCAAAGGTTAGAATCAGATTGGCATTTTAAAAAGAGCACTTGGGAGCCTTGGGAGTATGAAACTGATGTAATGAGAAACATCCACTCAACGTAAGAAGGTAACTGGGGAAATACTCCCTCACATTTAGGAAGACCAGCAAAGCCAAAGCAGAATGGAGCACGGTCTTCTAGCTCACAAGACAAAATTTTTCAAATATGAGGAATAAAATGACAAACTGTTTCAAAGTAAAAAATTCCTATAGGTTTCCAGGATTCATTTAAACTATTTTAATTATAATGGTACTTAAATATGTATTGAAACTAAACATAATAAAAATATAACTACAGTTCTTAAACCATTATAAACCAAATAAATTTACAAAGTAAACACTAATAAAAATACAACTAAAATTAGAACATTTAGAACATTAATAAACTATCATGGAAGTCTGTTTTGTGCAAATAAACAGTCAAAACTTGATTTGGTAGTTGAAAGATGCAGTCTGTTTTGTCTCTCTCTTTCTTTTAATTTCATTAACAATACAAGTACCTGTCCACAAATGAACAAAATGATGTTACTAAAAAAGTTTTGCTTTCTGGCTCAAATGAATCAGATATCATGTTAAGCAAAATTCTACCAGTGGGAATCTTCACAGGGTATTTTTAGTGAGGCACAATTTGATAATTCTGTAAAGTTTACTTACTGTCATCAAGATGGTATAGTATTGCAACATCTTAGAAATCTTCATTCACATGGCATTTAATACTCTTGTTGAACAGTCTTCATTATATATTTACCTCTCCACTATTACCAATGAATTATTGCAAATTGATATATTTGAAGATGGAATTTGTGTAACACATCTATTTAAAACACAGTACTATTTCTTTTGAACTTAATATGCCAAAGTGCAAAGAGGAAAGAAAGAAGGAAATAAAACTGAAAGATTAAAAAGGAAGAAACAAAATTATAATTACTTGCAAATTATATTGTTTTATGCATAAAGACTCTGAAAGATGCTTTAAATAAATTAGTAGAATTAATAAAAGAGTTTAGTTAAACTTGCTGGAAACAAAATGTTGGTATGCACTTTATATACCAGCATCAGTTGAAAAATAAAATTAAAAAGTTGTTATTTAAAATATAACACAAAGAAGCACCTAATGATGAATATGTAGTGTAACAGAAGATAGGCAAGACCTTTCTGGAGAAACAAATAAAACCTTTGTGAACAATGTCGAAGGGGGTCCAGTTACATGCAAAGATAGACCATGTTCATTGATTAGACAAGGTAATATTTTGAAAAGTTCAGTTTTTTCCCTAAATTAATTTAATGAAATAATAAACATATCCCCAATAAGTTTTTTTTCCTTTTTTAAAAATTGGCATGCTGATTGCAGATTTTATATATTCAAAGACCCAAGAATAACCAAAATATTTTTGGAGGAAAAAACAGGTAGAAGATGACACTCCAGTTACACATCTTACATAAAGCATTTTCAGCCCAAAGTGAGTAAGAGTGTAAGGTGTTGGTGTAGGCAAGAAAGTAGATCAATAAAACAAATTATAGACTCTTGAAACAGATCCATGAATATGAGCTTGTGAGATAAGATAAGGGCAGTTCTACAGATCAATGCAGGGATGAATATTTTTTTTCAATAAATCATTTGTGGAAATTGGTTATACTTTTAAATAAAAATAAAGTTGAATACCTTTCACATGCCATATATAAAAAATAATCCACTCTTGGGGGCCAAGGTAAGTGGATTGCTTGAGTTCAGGAGTTTGAAACCAGCCTGAGCCAGAGTAAGACCCCATCTCTACCACAAATAGAAAAAACTAGTCAGGCATAGTGGCTCATGCCTGTAGTGTCAGCTACTTGAAGGCTGGGGCAAGAGGTTGTTTAAGCCCACGAGTTTGAGGTTGCTGTGATCTATGAAGCCAGGTACTTTAGCCAGGGCAACAGAGTGAGAGTCTATCTCAAAACAAGCAAACAAACAAATAACAGCTAGACTGAAAACCTAAATGAGAAAGGAAAAAATCATTAAACCTTAAAAAGATAATGGGATATCTTTCTGACCTCAGGGTAATGAACAATTTTATAAACTTGACATGAAGAGTGTAAGCTATAAAAGGTTGGTACAATGACTTAAAGTTGAGAACATCTGTTAATTAAAAGACACCACAAAGAGAGTGAAACGACAATCCACAATATGAGAGTGGATATTGATAACACATCAATAAGATTAGAGAGTTTTAGGCTGCTTCTTGATAAAAGACTGAGAAAAAAGGGAAGGCAAAGGAAGGGCCTGGGAGCAGGGCCATGTGCGAATTAGTAGACTGAGGCCTTTGCAGGGACGAGGAAAAAACATGTAAGCATTTGAAACATTTGCCCATTAGCAGGAAGGATGAGAAGGGAGAGGGTTACAGATAAAGGAATAGTTGCAGGCTTGTTGGAACAAAGAAGGTGGAAATCCTGTCTTTGTAATTCCCAAGGTAATCATAAGGTCATCATGAGAGTTTAGAGAGGTCAGTTGCAAGGTTGAATATTTGAAGAGAGGGAAGAAAGTATGAAATAGCTGTAGAAGGAAGAATGAACTTACTTCTGAGCAGCTCTGAGGGCCAATTTGAAGTTTTTTCACCATCACATGAAAAATTTTCTGATAATACTCGGTCTTTGAACACATTTTCAGAGAATAGCAGTGGTTGGGTTTATCCAGGGTTGGGTTTCTCTAAGGAGGCATGACAGAAATTTATCTGTTTCAGGCAAGCTCCAAAGTGTTTCAAATACACTAACGTACACTACAATTTAATTCTTCTAATAACTTTATGTGAAAAATACTAACATTATCCTCTTGTTACAGATGAAGCAAGAGGATTTTAATTCTGAACAAGGGAATGGATATTCAAGGGAGAGACATTGTGATGGATCATGGAATCAAGGGTAAGGAGTGAAAGAAGGTAGAAGAGACTCATAGAAACCATCAGGGTCAATGAATTAAAAGTCTAAGTGAAGCTAAAATGTTATTTCAGTGAGTGTTCTTAAGCAAGGAACCAGAATGTTAGTAGGCTGTGACAGAAAAGTGATGTTATAATTAGTGATTTCAAAGGGGGGTTGTTTCTGGTAATGACAAGGCACAGGGGAAAAGCAAATGGGTGTCTGAGTTGGAAGAGAGAGGGTCTCTGGAAGTCAAGGACTTGAGAAGCTGGGATGTGGGTGGAACATCTTTGTGGATGAGAATATCAGCTAGAAGAAAGGAACAATCATACTATGGTCTAGAATGGGGAAGAGTGAAAGAGGTGGTAAGAGGTGATCTCAGTCCACTAAGTGCTTGGAAGTTCTGAGATGAAGGCAATTAGGAGGAAGGTGATTGAACTAGATAGCATGAGCCTCAAAGGCAGGAATTTTATAAAAGGGAAAGGAAAGAATCTTGACAGATCATTGGCAACCAAGAGAAAAGTCCACCTTGATTCTGAGGCGCATAAAAGGAAATAATCCCAAGTGAAAGGCTGCAAGGGCAATAGATTATTTCAGTGGTATCAGGGAGTGGAGAAAATTTCTAGGAAAGAAATTGACTGTATAGGGAATGACGATCATGGGGCAGAATTCTAGAGATCGCTGGGGTTGGATATGGGAGGGAAGAGAAGATGGGGATTAGGTTAACAGGACATAAAAGCCGTGATGATTGAGCTCTCAGTAGATGGTATGTAGATGCCCAGTGATGTTTGCATGTACTTCTGGTTAATCATGTAAACTCAATCTGGGAGCATAGTGGTGAGCATCGAGATTATTAATATTTGTCTGTGTCCCCGAAGCAATCCCAGGGATTACAGTAGCAGCTCCAGTGGCCTTGGTGGAATTGGAGAAAATGCACAGAAAGCATGAGGCTTATCTCTCTTGGGGGCCAAGAGAGTGGGGTCTCCAGGTGGCCCAGTTTACTCTTCTCATGAGTGGAATTTTTTATGTAAATGTGTACTTTAAAATCATTCCTATGTACCAGCTGGTAATTATTTCCCATTCCTCCTTCCCCAAGGCAAGAGAAATTTACCTTTTAAACAATTTCATATTAATACTGGAAGTTGAAACACTTAAACTTGAATGTTTAAAAGTATAAGTAAGCTATTTACTCTGACCAAATATCAAACCTTTGCCACCTGTTTTTTGAAGATGTGATGGATCTTGTGATAATTCAAGATAATAAGGCAATATACATATAAAAGAATTCCACTATCTTTTAAAAGGCACATAACATCATGGAGATTTATGGCTATGATTGAACAAGTAGAATAGCCTATCAGCAGGGTTCTTAGATATAAGCAACAAGGCAAACTTGAGCTGATTTTGGCAGAAAAGATAATTATGAAAGGAAGCCTGAACAGCTGGGAAACCCACTGAAAGCACAGAGCTGACAGAGCTCTGTATCTGTGGAGGAGGAGAATCTTTTTCTTTTTCACATGAAAGTCTTTGATAGACTAGCTGTGGCTTTGGATGGAGAATGTACTATAGGCTGACAGAATCTAGAAAATGCCTCTATCACACCAGAGGACTGGTCTGGTATTACTACCCAACTGGGTTGTATTATCCATTGCTCAAAAGGAAGCCATATCCGGAGACAGCAGGGGTTGCAGCAGAGAAAGGTTAATATCACAGGGCACCAGTCAAGGAGACGGGAGAAAATTTCCCAAATCCATCTCCCTAGGAATTTGGGGGATAAGATTTTTAAAAGTAGTTTGGCAGACAAAGAACTAGGGAATTGTGTCTACTGATGGGCTGGGGATGAACTCATAGGGTTGCAGAAACTGTCTTCTTGCACTAAGACGGTTCCTAGGTAGAGGGTTGCAGGACCTATTGAGTCAGCTCCTATATATGGCCACTGGTTCATCTGGGGTCAGTTGGTCCCCCCAAATGCAAAGTCTAGAAAATATCTCAAAGATCTGTTTTAGGTTTTATAATAGCAATTTTTCTCTAGAAACTATTGGGGAAGTTACAAATCTTATGCTAGCTAAGGATATCTAACTCCTGAGCAGTAAGCAATTACAGGAAGGCAAGCTAAGGACCAATAGCTTGTTTTTTTAACTATGCCTGTACATTTTCAGAGTTCAGGCCCCTATCACAGTTCTCACATTGTGGCCCTTTATTAATTTTATAAAGGGCAGTTTCACAGGAGGCCCCTTATGGGCACTGCCCACACCACTGGCATTCCCACCCCTAGGCATTCCCATAGGGCATGTCTTCTAAGTTATTGTGGCTCCAGGATGGGGTGTATTCCCCTTAGCTGCAAAGAAGGATAGAAATCATAAGATTCTTTAAAATAAGTGACAAAGGGGACACAAGTTATCAAAAGCAGTCCTATTAAGCAAAAGCAGTCCTAAGAGGAAAATTTATAGCTTTTAATGCTTATATACAAGAAAAGAAAGACTACATAAGTTACAATTTCATAAACCATCTCAATAAATTAGAAAAGGAAGAGCAAACAAGTCCTAAACCAGGCAGAAGAAAAGAAATAACTAAAGTCAGAATAGCACTAAATGAAATTGATAACAAGGGAATTATACAGAAGATTAATGAAACAAAAAGTTAGTTCTTTGAAAATATAAAAAAAAGGGGATTCTGGGAAGATGGCCGACTGGTAGCAACCCGGGTCAGAGGCTCCTGAGCAAAGGAAGAAAAACTGGTTGGAATCAGAATCTATGAAGCCAAAGATGGGGAGCTGAGCCCAGAAAGAAGTCTGGCAAGCTATA
>CAUYTI010051405.1:0-14058 GCA_963575145.1 Galago senegalensis
GGACCCGCCAAACAACAATGACAGCTGCAACCAAAAAATAGCCAGGCGTTGTGGCGGGCGCCTGTGGTCCCAGCTACTTGGGAGGCAGAGGCAAGAGACTGGCTTGAGCCCAGGAGTTGGACATTGCCATGAGCTATAATGCCATGGCACTCTACCCAGGGGGACAGCTTGAGGCTCTGTCTCAAAAAAAAAAAAAATAAAAAATAAAATAAAATAAAATAAAATGCTCTCTATTCATGAACAAGGGAATACCACCCCACTGCCTGGAACCGTCGGCAAATGCCTTTACCTCTGAACAATTTCTTTATTTACTGTGTGGTGAGAATAATAGTACCTTCCCTATACAATTAAGGGATGATCTATTTTAAGTGCCATTTTTATGTCTATGGTTCTATATATATGTAATATATATAATTGTAGACTTTCATGTCCAGCCCCCACCCTCGCCAATCCTTTTGCTACTCTCCCATGGTAGGAAGCTAAGAGCCAACCTGGCAGTGCCTTATCTCACCCCTCTATTAGTCAATCACCTAAGTCTGCCTTGTTGTTTCTAAACTTTGCTCACATCTGCCGCTTTTTCCCTTCCATGCTGCCTTCAGCTTCGACCACAGAAACAGCTGCCTCTCAGCTTCCTTTTTCCCTCCCTTCTGTGACAGAGCTCCATTTGCGTTCCTTCCTAACAGGCTACCAATTTGGATCAGGATGGCGGCGCGCTTCCCTGCGAACATTTGGCTCCTCAGCATCCCTTGCCTTCAAGTTCTGGTCAATGAGACGTAGGTGTAAGTCCCTTGGGTGGGTGTGACTTCCCAAGCACAGCCTTGGGAGAGGCTATTTGGCTGTACTGTTTTTTCTCCCCTAGGTCGCCAAGTGTGATGCCCAGAAGTTCAGGGATCGGTCTGTTATCACAAAGACAAGAAGACCATGCTAAGATTGATGGAACAAACACCTACATGCAGTATGACATAGTAACACCAGCCTGAACATTTTTCTTCTGGATTTCACTGACATAAGAAAAATAAACCTGTGTGCACCTTGGCTTTATCCCTTGGGCTCTATTCTTGCAACTTCTGGGCAGTTTTTTTTTTTTTCTAAGTTAAAAATTGGGAAGTAAAAGGGCCTATAAGCTAGAGAGGGCAGAGCCAATCATCTGTTCTGACACATAAGTATTTTTACACTTATTTCCCATACGAGAAATTTTCATTATCCTTTTGCAAATATTATGAGATTTCTTTTTTGTTCTGTTTTGTTTTTGTTTTTTTTTGAGACAGAGTCTCCCTATGTCGCCCTAGGTAGAATGCCGTGACACCACAGCTCACAGTAGCCTCAAACTCTTGGGCTTAAGCAATTCTCTTGCCTCAGCCTCCCAAGTAGCTGTGACTACAGGCGCCTGCCACAATGCCTGACTATTTTTTTTGCTGTCATTGTCATTGTTGTTTTTAGCTGGTCCAGGCTGGGTTCAAACTCTCCAGCTCCAGTGTATGTGGCTGGTGCCCTAACCACTGAGCTTCAGGTGCCAAGCCTAGATTTCTTCTTTTTATTATTATCATTATTTTTTAAAATTTTGCTTTCCCCAGAAGTGCATTAATGTACACAGTTACTGTTCAATTAAAAAAAAAAGGAAAAAAAATTTTGCTTTCAATTTCAGCTGGCTTTCACTCATCTTGAAGTTTTTTTTCCTTTCTTCCTTTAGTGATTCTCTTGCCCTTTGCCTCCCAAGTAGCTGGGACTACAGGCGCCCATCACAACGCTTAGCTTTTTTTTTTTTTTTTTTGTATAGGTGGGTCTCACTCTGGCTCATGCTAGTCTCAAACCTCTGAGCTCAGGCAATCCATCTGCCTTGGCCTCCCACAGTCCTAGGACTACAGGCATGAGCCACCATGCCTGACTGAGATTTCTTGTTTTAAAACTCTAACTGTACATTTTTATTTTTCCCATTAAAGAAAAAAATACAGTCCTCCCAGGGATGTGGAGAATATCTGGCCATAGTGACACTGTGGCACTTTGATAGGGACAAAGCCACTACATGGGAAGGCCAATAACAACTGATCAAGAATCAGTGGCCCAACGATAACTACCGCCACTCTTGGTTTTAAATTTTCTCTATGAGCCGGACATTGCACTCCCTAATCCCTGCAAACACCCTAATATTAAGGAATTATAGGGTATGTTTAAAATGTGAACAGGCTTTTTCTGCCTATGGACGCTGCGGAGGCAGCATCGTTAAAGCCTCTCTTCCCACCGCCATCATGTCTAAGTCAGAGTCTCCTAAAGAGCCTGAACAGCTGCGGAAGCTCTTCATTGGAGGGTTGAGCTTTGAAACGACTGATGAGAGTCTGAGGAGCCATTTTGAGCAACGGGGAACGCTCACAGACTGCGTGGTAATGAGAGATCCAAACACCAAGCGCTCCAGGGGCTTTGGGTTTGTCACATACGCCACTGTGGAGGAGGTGGATGCAGCAGAATGCAAGGCCACACAAAGTGGATGGAAGAGCTGTGGAACCAGAGAGAGCTGTTTCCAGAGAAGATTCTCAAAGACTGGTGCCCACTTAACTGTGAAAAAGATCTTTGCTGGTGGCATTAAAGAAGATACGAACAGTGTGGGAAAATGGAAGTGATTGAAATCATGACTGACCGAGGCAGTGGTGAGAAGAGGGGATTATTTTTAACGTGCTATGTAAAGTTAGTCTACTCTGAAGCCATTTTGGTAAACGTTCCCAAAAGTGTGAAGCTGGACTTCCTTCAGGGTGATGCCAGGTTCTATTTGAAATTCGTTTGCAACCTGCTTGGGTGAAGAAGCCATTGTCTTCAGTAACCTTGGTGTAGTTGAACTGAGGGGTTACTGTTGTGACCTGAAGCTCACCATTTAAAGGAGTCATCCAAAGAAAATCATGGAATTATTGGTTTTAAAGGTGATTGTCGGCATATCCTATGCGATATATCTAAATTGAATAATGGTACCAGATAAAATTATAGATGAGAAGGAAGCTTCTCCTCTGTAATTTTAGCTACCATTATCATGTGTATTCAATAAATGATTTAATTCTCTTGGGGAAAAAAATGTGAATAGTAGTGCAGTTAGTGTTTTGAGAGGCCCCTTACTTTTTAGGGATATGTATTTACCAATGAGATGAAGTGATATCTGGGATTTTGTCTCCAAATAATCAGAGGGGACAGGGGTTCAAGGTATAGATGAAATAGGATTGATCATGAGTTGACAATTGTTAAAGTTGGATGATTGACAAGTTTCTTTCTTCCCTTTGTTTTTTTTTTTGAAACAGAGTTTCATTATGTTGCCCTTGCTAGAGTGCCCTGGAGTCACAGCTCATAGTAACCTCCAACTCTTGGGCTTAAGTGATTCTCTTGCCTCAGCCTCCCAAATAGCTGGGACTACAGGTGCCCACCGCAACACCTGGCTTTTTTTTTTTTTTTGCAGTTTTTGGCCGGGGCTGGGTTTGAACCTGCCACCTCTGGTATGTGGGGCCATTGCCCTACTCCTTTGAGCCACAGGCGCTGCCCGACACCTGGCTTTTTTTGTTGTTGCAGTTGTTATTGTTGTTTAGCTAGTCCTGGCTGGGTTCGAACCTGCCAACCTCGGTGTATGTGGACAGTGCCGTAACCACTGTGCTACAGGTGCTGAGCCGTTTGACAAGTTTCTTAAAAAATATTCTCTTAGGATAAATTCCCTGCAGTATTATGGGAACGTTTATGAGTTTTAAGTTGTGTTATAGATTGATGCACTACTAATGGTGTGTAATTGCCGTGTGTGCAAACCCCATGGTTTGTGGTTCCAGAGGTACATTTGTCTTCTCCCAATGTAAATGATTTGAGAAACAGGCAAAGGGGGTGCTGGTTCCAGTCCTGTGGGGGGGGGGTTAAGGGGCAAAAAAGGAGAAGGATGATGTTAGGAGAGTAAGGATTATGCAGCTCAAAATGATGTTTTGGGCAAGTGCAGGCCCCCCGAGTCCCTGCATGGCTCCTCCCCTCCATCAACACCCCCAAAATGCTAACTCCAGTTGACCCCATGCCTCAGATTCCCTCTTCTCTTTAACCCACTGCTGCTGCCCTGGTTCAGGCACCTATGGTCTCCTCACCTGAATTGCTGCAGCAGCCTCAGAATTGGTCTAGCTGTCTTGAGTGTTCTCGCCCTCCACTCCATTCTCTGACTAGAAGTCAGAGCAATCTTTCCAAAGAGTGAATTGTATGTGTTATTATCTTGCTAAAATAAACCCTGCAGTGCCAGTTTAAAAAAAAATACAGAAAAGGGCATATAGGTGATCATGTTAATTTAATAGTTTTAACACAAGTATCCATGTAACTATCACCCAAGCCAAGAAACAGAATTTTGCCAGCATCCCAGAGACTATCATATGTTCCTTCCTAATTTCAACTCCCTCTTCCTAGAAGCCATCACTACCCTTCCTTGCTCTATAGTTTGAGCACCCAGATATGCAGCCCTAAATATTAGTTTTGCCTGTTTTAGAGCTTTCTTTGTTGTATATTCCATTTCATGAATACCACAACGTATTTAATCCATTGTTATTACTGCATATTTGAGTTGTTTCCAGTATTTTGCTAATAAGAACAATTGCAAAACATGATTTACAGTTACAGAATTTTCAAACACAAAAGTATAGAAGGAAGTGTGTAACGAACCCCCATGGAGCCTCATGTAGCTTCCATGATTAACATTGCAATGCAAGTGTTTTTTTCTTTCTTTCTTTCTTTCTTTTTTTTTTTTTGAGACAGAGTCTTGCTATGTTGCCCTCACAGCTCACAGCGACCTCAAACTCTTGGGCTTAAGTGATTCTCTTGCCTCAGCCTCCTGAGTACCTGGGACTGCAGGCACCTGCCCAACACCCGGCTATTTTTTTGGTTGCAGTTGTCATTGTTGTTTGGCAGACCCGGGCTGGATTAAAACCCACCAGTTCCAGTGTATGTGGCTGGCGCCCTAGCCGCTGAGCTATGGTCGCCGAGCCTATTTTTATTTATTTATTTTTGCAGTTTTTGGCTGGGGCCGGGTTTGAACCCACCACCTCCAGTATATGGGGCCAGCGCCCTACTCCTTTGAGCCACAGGCGCCGCCCTATTTTTTTTATTTTAGAGGCAGGACCTTACTCTCTCACCCAGGCTGGGGTGCAGTGGTGTGACTATAGCTCACTGCAACCTTGAACTTCGGGGCTCAAGTGATCTTCCCATGTTACTCTCCTGAGTAGCTGGGACTACAGGTGCCGGCCACCATGCCTGGCTAATTTTTTACAGAGACAGGGTCTCACCATGTTGCCCGTGTTGGTCAATGCTAGTGCTTTTAACAAGAGATGTATGACAATTTCTGGGGGTGCCTTTGCCAAACACACAGGTTCCTCCAGCTTAAATCCTAGGGAGTTTGAGTTGTAGGCTTGGAACTTGGGGTGGGCATGTGTAGTTTGAAAACACCCCCCACATGACTTTGGAGCATATCTCTGGGTGGGAATCCCTGGTGCAGTGGCTCCCTGTTACGCTCAGTAAAGCCCAGATTCCCACTGTGGCTGATGTTCCATGGCTCCTTTTTTCTATCTTTCCTACTTTTCTTTTCTTTTTCTTTTTTTTTGAGATAGAGTCTCAATTTGTCACCCTTGGTAAAGGGCTGTGGTGTCATAACTCATAGCAACCTCAAACTCTTGGGCTCAAATGATCCTCTTGCCTCAGCCTCCCAAGTAATGGGGACTACAGGCGCCCGCCACAACGCCCGGCTATTTTTTCTATTTTTAGTAGAGATGAGGTTTTGCTTTTGCTCAGGGTGGTCTTGAACTCCTGAGCTCAAGCAATCCACTTGCTTCAGGCTCCCAGACTACTTTTCTTTTTTTAAACCATTCCCTCCCTCAAATACTGACTCAAACCACACAGACCCACGTTCAGTTTTCTGATCTTGCTAGGTCTTTTTCTCACTTCCTGGTTTTTGCAATATGCTGTTCTGTGTCAAAAACACTCTCTTTCGGCAGGGCACAGTGGCTCACACCTGTAATCCCAGCACTCTGGGAGGCCCAGGTGAGAGAATACCGTGAGCTCAGTAAGTTGAAACCTGCCTGAGCAGGAGCGAGTCCCCATCCCCTCTGTAATCCTAGCACTCTGGGAGGCTAAGGTGGGTGAATGGCCTGAGCTCAGGAGTTGGGAGACCAGCCAGAGCACGAGCAAGAGCCGGTCTCTACTAAAAATAGAAAAACTAGCCAGGCATAGTGGTGCAAGCCTGTAGCTTCAGCTACTCAGGAGGCTGAGGCAAGAGGATTACTCAACCCCAAGAATTTGAGGTTGCTGTGAGCTATTTAAACAAGGCACTCTACCCAGGGTGACAGAGTAAGACTCTGTCTAAAAAGAAAAGTACAAAACCCAAAAGAATCCACTCTCTCACTCTCTTTTTCCCTTCCTCTGGGTAATTTCTATCCTTCAGATCTCTTTTGTGATCAGGTCAGTTAGGGGCCTGAGAAACTACAGAAGTACACTTGGCAAGATTTTTTTTTAAGAAACTTTGGTTAAAAAAATTACATACAGTAAAATCAAATTTGGGAGGTATACAGTTCAGAGTTTTAACTCACACCCAGACTTGTGTAACCACCACCACTATCTGGATACAGAATATCTCCCTCATCCTTAAACTCTCCCTCTTCCTGTTTCCTTTTAAGTCACACCATCCCCTCACTCTTAACCCCTGATAACGGCTGATCCATTCACTGTCACTGTAGTTTTGCTTTTTCCAGAGTATCACATAAACAGAATCAGATAGTATATAGTCTTTTGGACTAGCTGCTTTTGCTCCACATGCCTTAGAGATTCAGCCATGTTGTGTGCATTAGTAGATCTTTCCTTTTCATTGCAGAGTAAATGCAGTATTTCATTATATGGATGTCCCACAGTTAGTTTCACCATTGATGTGTTGAAAGACATTTATATAGTTTCCAGTTTTTGGTGATTATAAAAATGATGTTATAAACATTTGTGTATGAGTTTTCCTGTGCAAATACTTTTTATTTTTCTAGGGCTGAATACCTAGAAACTAGGATTGTTGGAAGATATGGTGTGTGTTTAACTTTGTAAGAAATGCCAAATTGTTTTCTAGAGTGGCTATGCTATTTTAAACTCCCACTAGCAATGTCTGAGAGTTCCAGTTATTCCGCATTCTCACCAGCACTTGGTGTTGTGTGTTTTTTATTTTAGCCATTCTTTTCTTTCTTCTTCTTCTTCTTCTTTTTTTTAATTAAAGGGGAAAGCACGAATGCAGTCCCCCACCACCACAAACTATGCAGTTGAGTTTCCCACATTTGGGGAAATTGCAGGAGTCAGCACATCCGGAGTGCAATGGATAAGCGTTGCCCTGGGAAACCACCTTCGAGATCATGGTATCTCCCCTGCTAGGTAAGTATATATTTTAGCCATTCTAATATTTGTGTTGGTATCTCCTTGTGATTTTCTTTTGCATTTCTCTAATAGCCAGTGATGTTGTGCTTATTTGCCATCTATATTTTCTTTGGCGAAGTATCTGTTCAAATCTTTTGTTCATTTAATAAAATTGACTTGTTTTCTTTATCTTTCTTTCTTTTTTTTTTTTTTTTTGTGAGGCAGAGTCTCAAGCTGTCGCCCTGGGTAGAGTGCCGTGGCATCACAGCTCACAACAACCTCAAACTCTTTAGCATAAGCAATTCTCTTGCCTCAGCCTTCCAAGTGGCTGGGACTACAGGAGCCCACCACAATGCCCAGCTATTTTTTGTTGTTGTTGCAGTTGTCATTGTTGTTTTAACTGGCCAGGGCCAGGTTTGAATTCCCTAGCCTTGGTGTATGTGGCTGGTGCCCTCCCCACTGAGCTATGGGCACCACCTGGCTTGTTTTCTAATTGTTGACTTTTCAGAGTTCTCTGTATATTCTGGATATAAGTTCTTTGCCAGATATGTGATTTGCAAATATTTTCTCCTTCTCTGTACATTTTCATTCTCTTAGCAGTGTCTTTGAAAACCATTTTTTTTTTTTGAGACAGAGCCTCAAGCTATCCCCCTAGGTAGAGTGCTGTGGCATCACAGCTCACAGCAACCTCCAACTCCTGGGCTCAAGCGAGTCTCTTGCCTCCGCCTCCCAAGTAGCTGGGACCACAGGCACCCGCCACAGCACCTGGCTAGTTTTTGGTTGCAGCCATCATTGTCTTTGGCAGGCCTGGGCTGGATTCCAACCCACCACTTTAGGTGTATGTGGCTGGCGCCTTAGCCACTTGAGCCACAGGCACCAAGCCCCAAAACAGTTTTAATTTTGATGAAGTCCAGTTTACTGATTTTATCTTCTGTGAATTGACTTTTGGTCACATGCTTAACTCTTAACTCTATCTGGGTCACAAACGTTTTCTCCTGTTTTCTTTCTTTCTTTCTTTCTTTCTTTCTTTCTTTTTTGTTTTGTTTTGTTTTGTTTTGTTTTTGGTGACAGAGTCTTACTCTGTTGCCCTGGGTAGAGTGCCATAGCACTGTCATAGCTCACAGCAACCTCAGTATCTTGGACTTAAGTGATCCTCCTGCCTGCCTCAGCCTTCCAAGTAGCTGGGACTATAGGTGTCTTGTTTTCTTCTAAAAATTTTATAGTTTTACATTTGGGTCTGTGATGCATTTTTTTTTTCTTTGTGGGAAGGTTTGTTTTTTTTTTTTTCAGTCTCCCTTGGTAGAGTGCCATGGTGTCATAGCAACCTATGACTGTATGGGCTCAAGTAATCCTCTTACCTCAGCCTCCCGAGTAGCTGGGACTACAGGTACCCACTGCAACACCCAGCTATTTTTGAAGATGGGAGTCTCACTCTAGCTCAGGCTGGTCTTGAATTCCTGAGCTCAAGCAATCCACCTGCCTGGGCCTCCCAGAGTGCTGGGAGGCTTGAGCCACTGCACCCAGCCTTGGGAAGGTTTTTAACCACAATTCAGTTTCATTATTAGACAAAGGACTATTCCACTTAATCTTTTTTCTCTTGGGTAGTTTATGGCTTTCCAGAAATTGGCCCATTTCAGGTAATTTGTCAAATTCACGTACATAGAGTTGTTTGTGGTATAACATTATTATCTTTTTGGGTAGTGCCTGCAGCTCAGTGGGAAGGGCGCCGGCCCCATATACCTAGGGTGGCAAGTTTGAAGCCAGCCCTAACCAAACTGCAACAAAAAAATAGCCGGGCATTCTGGCATGCGCCTGTAAGTCCTAGCTACTAGGGAGGCTGAGGCAAGAGAATCGCCTAAGTCCAGGAGTTGGAGGTTGCTGTGAGCTGTGACGCTGATACCAGAATTTTACTCTTCAGTAGGTTCTTGGTCTTGGTGATTCGAAGAATGAATCCGCGGACCATAGATCAGTGGTAAGACAGGATTTATTTACAGAAAAGAATACAGAAGTGCCAGAGCTCTCTCTCCCTGTCTGTCTGTCTGTAGGCTCTTTGTTTAGGAGTATATATATACATATATATATATATATATAGTCCTGTGGGCCCTCAATAGTTACATTTAGCAGGGCTTGGTAGTTACATTTAGAGTGTCTGGGACATCTGTCTGGGACATGTCTGGAACAACATGTCTGGGGCATTGTGTTTGGGGCATGTCTGGCCCCTTGGTAGTTACATTTAGCAGGGCTAGGTAGTTATATTTAGTGGGTCTGGAACATCTGTCTGGGACATCTGTCTGGGTCATGTCTGGGGCATGCTATTTTTTGTTGCAGTTGTCATTGTTGTTTAGCTGGCCTGGGCTGGGTTCAAACCCTCCACCTTCCGTGTATGTGGCTGGCACCGTAACCACTGTGCTACAGGTGCCGAGCCTACATTTAGTTTTTGATCTACCATGTCATTTGTTTTTCTCTGTTTAACTCCTTTTTCTTTGTTACTCTGTTTCTCCTTTTATGCCTCCATTTGGATTATTTGAATATTTTAAAATATCCCATTTTGGCTCGGTGCCTGTGGCTCAAGCGGCTAAGGTGCCAGCCACATACACCTAAGGTGGCGGGTTCGAATCCCCAGCCCGGGCCCACCAAGCAACAATGATGGCTGCAACCAAAAAATGGCCGGGCGTTGTGGCGGGTGCCTGTAGTCCCAGCTACTTGGGAGGCTGAGGCAGGAGACTCACTTGAGCCCAGGAGTTGGAGCTTGCTGTGAGCACGATGCCACGGCACTCTACCCAGGGGGATGGCTTGAGGCTCCGTCTCAAAAAAAAAAAAAATATCCCATTTTAATTTACGTGTCAGGTCTTTGACTGTATTTCATTGTCCATGTAGTTTTTTAAATGGTTGCTCTAGGGATTGTAATACACATACATAAATTTTCACAGTCTAATGACAACTAATATTTTACCATTTCAAGAGGAATGTAGAAAACTTATTACTAAGATCTTTTACCCTCTTCTCTATGTTGTTATCATAAATATTACATCTATATACAATAACCTCCCAGTGTCATAATTTTTGCATTCAATTGTTATATGTATTTTAAAGAATTTAACAGAAGACTGGTTTATCCTATTTACTCAGCTATTTACCATTTGTACTGCTTTTCATTCATTCCTAAAGTTCCATATATCCCTTTGGTATCATTTCCCTTTTGTCGGAAGTTCCTTTAGTCTTTCTTTTAGAGGAGACCTACTGGTGGCATATTTTCTTAGTTTTCCTTTGTCTGAAAGTGTCTTTATTTTGTGCACATTCCTGAAGAATGTTTTCATTTGATATGGAATTCTGGATTGATAGTTTTTTTCCTCTTACAGCCTTATTGTTTTTGTTAGAGATGGGGTCTCACTATGTTGTCCAGGTTGGTCTCAAACTCCCAGTGTTCAGCAATCTGCTTGCCTTCATCTCCCAAATTTTGGAGATTATAGATATGAGCCATTGTACTCAGCCTTTTACAGTATTTTACAAATGTCATTTTAAAACCATCTGGCCTCAGAGTTTCTAATGAGAAATATTCAGTCATTTGAATAATGATTTACCTATATCTAATGCTTTGCTTCTCTTTGCTTTAAATTTTTTTCTTTGTCTTTGCTTTTCAGAATCTTGATTATATATCTGGGGTAGATTTCTTTGAGTTTATCCTGTTTTGGTTTTGTTGAGCTTTATGGAATTTTAAGCTCTTTTTTTTTTTTTTGTATTTTTTACTTTTTTTTGAGACAGAGTTTCACTCTGGGCCCTGGGGTTGAGTGCCGTGGCATGATAGCTCACAGCAACCTCAAACTCTTGGGCTCAAGTGATTCTCTTGTCTCAGCCTCCCAAGTAATTGGGGCTACAGGTGTCTGCCACAATGCCCTGCTGTTTTTAGAGATGAGGCCTCGCTCTTGCTCAGGCTGGTCTTGAACTCATCAGCTCAAGCAATCTACCTGCCTCGGCCTCCCAGACTGCGTGTCCAGCCCTCATGCATTCTTTAGAATTTAGAAACTTTTCAGGTATTATTTCTTCAGATATTTTTTTTCTGCAACATACTCCTTTACCTCTCTTTCTAGGATTCCAATAACATGAATATTAGGTCCTGTGGCATTGTCCCACAAATTCTTGAGGAATTTTCATTTTTTAAAGAACCCTTTTCTCTCTGTTGCTTACATTAGATGATTTCTATTGTCTTTCAGAAAGACTTTCTGTCTATTGAGCTATGATCAAGATATTGCATGCACTCCGGCCTAGGGCAACACAGTGAAACTGTGTCTCAAAAAAAATTTTTTTTTCCTATTAATCTGTCTTTTTTTTTGGAGACAGAGTTTTACTTTGTTGCCCTTGGTAGAGTGCCATGGTGTCACAGCTCACAGCAACCTCCAACTCCTGGGCTTAGGTGATTCTCTTGCCTCAGCTTCCCAAGTAGCTGAGACTACAGGTGCCCGCCACAATACCTGACTATTTTTTGTTGCAGTTTGGCCTGGGCCAGGTTCAAACCCACCACCCTTGGTATATGGGGCCAGCACCCTACCCACTGAGCCACAGGTGCTGCCCTATTGATCTATCTTCAAGTTCACTGACTCTTTACTCTGTCATCTTCATTCTTATGGAGCCCACTCAGTGAATTTTTATTTATTTCAATTATAAGTTTTAGTTCCCCAATTTCTTCCACTTGGTTAGTTTTTTATACCTTCTAATTCTCTAATGCCACTTTCTATCACTCCAAGAGTATTTGCCCTTACTCTTGGTTATAATTCCTACTTTAAAGTCCTTTCTGATCATCCCAACATCTGAGCCACCTCAGAGTTGACATGTCTTTTCTGTTGTGAGTTGCTGAGATTTTCCTTGTTCTTCCTATGCTAAGAAATTCTTTTTATTTATTTATTTTTTTAGAAACAGAGTCTCACGGCTCACAGCAACCTCCAGCTCTTGGGCTTAGGTGATTCTCTTGCTTCAGCCTCTCTAGTAATTGGGACTACAGGTGCCGGCTATTTTTTGTTGCAGTTGTCGTTGTTTAGCTGGTCCGGTCTGGGTTCAAACCTTCCACCCCCCGTGTATGTGGCTGGCTCTGTAACCACTGTGCTATGGGCGCCAAGCCTGAGCGCTCTTCTCTTTGCAGTCACTCTGCACTCTCTAGTCCTAAGGTCCTGGTCTGTTGTCTAGAGACAATAGGCTCCCTGCTCTGTCACATAATTCCTGTGACCGGATCTGCTTCTGGGATGAAGCTGCAGGAGGATATATAGAAAGAGAAAAAGTAATGGAAATTTCCTTCATGCTCTTTGTGCCACAGTTCATCTGGGCAGAGAGAAGAATTTCTCTGGTCAGCAGTGTGGGGCAACTTCTTAGCCACTGTTGTCATTGCTACAGTTGTAGGACTGCAGCTTTGGGACTGGGGCTTGCCTGGGCGTTGAGTTGGGGCTGGAGATAAAGGTTATTACTCCACTTTCTCTGTCCCCAGGGGCCATCCCTTCCCATTCTTTGGACCAGAAACAGAATGCTTATCTTGGAGCTCTTTCTGTTCCCATCTGGCGTACACTTCTGGGATTTGTACTGCCTTTGAAAAGAGGCTTGGAGATATGGGTGTAAAACAAACCCAGGAATCTCCCCACTGGATTGGTCATACTTTGAGGTCTGCTGTTTTTCCCCAGGCTGCCTGCCACCATTTATCTTTCAGAGTCCTCAGATAAGCTGTTCTTTGCACTCTGCCCAGGATTTTTAGCTGCATTTAGTGGGAGAAGCAGGCTCGACTAGAATGTGCTTACTCCATCTTAACCGGAATAAGGACCTAAGTTTGTATTTTTTTTTTTTCAAGACAGAGCCTCAAGCCATTGCCCTGGGTAGAGTGCTTTGGCATCACAGCTCACAGCAACCTCCAACTCCTGGGCTTAAGCAATTCTCTTGCCTCTGCCTCCCAAGTAGCTGGGACCACAGGCACCTGCCACAGCGCCTGGCTATCTTTTAGTTGCAGCTGTCATTGTTGTTTGGCGGGCCCAGGCTGTATTTGAACCTGCCAGCTCAGGTGTATATGGCTGGCACCTTAGCCGCTTGAGCCACAGACGCCGAGCCCTAAGTTTGTATTTTGAATTCAGATTTAAACAAATACACAGGCTTCCCATACACCCTTCACTCAACTTACCCTTGTTTTAACATCTTACACAACCACAGTACAAAGATCAAAACCAGGAATTTAACCTTGGTATGACACTAATAACTAAACTATGGGCCTAACTCAAATTCCATCCATTTTTTCATTAATGTTCTTTTTCTGTTTCAGCACCCAATCCAAGATTCCACACTGCATTTAGTTATGTCCTCTGGGTCTCCTGTAATCTCTGACAGTTCTTTAGTCTTACTTTTCTCCCTTGACACTTTCTTTTTTCTTTTCTTTTTTTTTTTTAATTTCTTATAGCATAACTATGTACATTAATGCAATCATGGGGTACAGTGTGCTGTTTTCATATACACTTTGAAATACTCTCATCAAACTGGTTAACATAACCTTCATGTCATTCTCTTAGTCATTAAGACATTCAGACTCTGCTTTTAGAAAGATTCACTTGTACCCTTGTAAGATAAACCATAGAGGTGACCTCACCAATCACCCTCCCTCCCCCATCTACTCCCCTCACCCCTCCTCTCTCACCCACTTTCCCATATTCTAAGGCTATAATTAGG
>CAUYTI010051407.1:0-13761 GCA_963575145.1 Galago senegalensis
TGGGCGCCTGTGGTCCTAGCTGCTTGGGAGGCTGAGGCAGGAGACTCGCTTGAGCCCAGGAGTTGGAGGTTGCTGTGAGCTGTAATGCCATGGCACTCTACCCAAGGGGACAGCTTGAGGCTCTGTCTCAAAAAAAAAAAAAAAAAGAAAAATCATTTATTAAAATAAAGAACTTGGTTGAAATCATTTATTGGAAACTAGAAAATTTTCTGAAATAATAGTAAGGTGTTTTTGTTTTCTTTTTAAAAAAAAGGAAAACAGGCTTGGTGCCCGTAGCACAGTGGTTCCGGGGCCAGCCACATACACCGAGGCTGGTGGGTTGGAACCCTGCTGGGGCCAACTGCAACAACAACAACAACAAAATAGCCGGATGTTGTGGCGGGCGCCTGTAGTCCCAGCTACTGGGAAGCTAAGGCAGGAGAATCGCTTAAGCCCAAGAGTTTGAGGTTGCTGTGAGCTATGATGCCACAACACTCTACTGAGGGTGACATAGTGAGACCCTGTCTCAAGAAAAAAAAAAAGGAAAACAGTAAAAAGCAACACGGTACTTGATTGTTAGAAAGGGAGGAGTCACAGCATCTTTGTGACCTAATCCCAAGCAGACTACCGTTTGGAGAAAGAAATTTTCCTCCCAGGCACTGAGGCCGAGCGTGATGAGTCCTCACTCCATGTTTAAAGAGTCCGTCCCGGCATTTCCAGTGGCATGTACTGAGCTCTGGTGGTTTGGAAAGTGGTGAAGGCGATGGGGATTTTGCAATGGTATTGACGTGTAATGAGCTCATGAGTAGGTTCTTTTGTGCTCCCCGGTGCGGCTGCTCTGTGGTTCCTGGAAGTCCTTGACAAACCGGAGCTGAAGGTGGAAGGCCTACGTCTGCCCAATCCGGGCAGGAACAACTGGTTTTAGTCCTGCCTCTCTGGGAATGCTGTTTGGTGGTGGAGGAGGGTTGGGGGTGGGAGCTGGAGGAGCATGCTGGTGTCCCCCACACTGGTCTTCCTGGCCACCCCAGCCAGGGTCCCCAGAGTGGCCACCTCCCCTCACCTTCCTCTTGGCTGACATTACTGCCTCGGTTTCCCCTAGCCCCAGTCCTTTATGCCCAGGCCCTCTGACCACCACCGTCACTGTATTTTGTTTTAAGAACCGGGGGTTGAATAATGGAGGAATCTCGTCTGGAGGTCAAGTTTATCTCTAGTAGAAGGGACTTCCCTCTGCTCTCCCAGCTTGATGACGCCTTTCCACGAATCCCACACTGTTGTCCAAGCAGAATCTGGTGGGATGACAAGTTTAGGTCTCATTACTGACGTGAGAGGTGCCTGCTGGCTGGTTGATGTAAACTTTCCGTCTACTCGGTGTGTGCAGTGGGAATCGATCGTGCCCACACGTATGTAATGAACCACCATAAAAATCTAGAGCTTCTAGGCCAGTGAAGGCATGGCGGTGCTGAGAGGAGGAAAGGGGAGGAAGGGGGGGAGGGGGGAGGATCCCAAGTTGACCAGAGCACTCGGTTACACAAAAACTGAATTTAAATTGCGTTATGCCACTCATGATGGCCAACAGTAACAGAGTAATGAATCTAACTATAAAAAAAGTAGACAATGTGACTGCATCAGTCAGAGTTCCCCAGAGAAACAGAACAGAAATAGGATGTGTTTATTCAGCCATGTATTTTAAGAAATTAGCTCATGTGACTGTAGGGACTGGAAATTGAGGCAGGAATCATTGCTGCGGGTTTGGGTTGTGTTTGTTTTATTTTTAGCTGTGGTGGTTGTCATCACTTTGAGCTGCTATAACAGAATAACCCTACACTGGGTTACTTATAAACAAGAGAAATTTATTTCTCGCAGTTCAGAGACTGGGAAGTCCAAGGTCAAGTCCAGGTTTGGTGTCAGGTGAGGCCCAACTTTCTGATTCACGCACAGCGCCTTCCAGCTGTGTCTAGGATGGAAGAGCAGAGGGGAACCCGGGGCCTCTTTGATAAAGGCATTAATCCCACTGGTGAGAGCTTTGCCTCACGACCTAATCACCCCTCCCCCAAAGGCCCCTCTTCCTAATACCATTCCTTTGATGGGGGGAGGATTTTAACATGCGGAGGATATAAACTCTGCATATAAGATACACAACACAAAATTTACAGTTTTGACCATTCTGAGTTGCCGTTTTGTGACATTAAGTACATTCACATTGTTGTGCCACCACCCCCGTCCATCTTCATAACTTTCTCACCTTCCCAAACACAAACTCCTCATCCTCCTTCCCCCTAGCCCTTGGTAACCACTGATGATGCCGTCGGGAGGCAGAGTTTCTTCTCTGGGAAACTCAGTTTTTGCTCTTCTGTCCTCCTAGCGCATCGGATAAGGCCCTCCCACACACCGCAGGGACATTTCCTTTCTCTTAGAGCCAACTGATCGTAGATGTGAATCAAACATACCCACCAAGTACTTGATTCGTGTTTGATTAAATGACTGGGCAGTACGGCTGGCCACACGGACACATAAAACTGACCATCGCAGAGACATAGTTTTGCACATCCAAGTTTGGGATTCTGTTCAAGTTCACACCTGATACAAATGTGTGAGAGAGAGAGAGGTCATGCATTCCGACCCTTCTACCTTGAATCCCAGATGGAGGCTCCTGGGCTCCAAGAAGAAGCTCCCCCCATCCTGCCCCCTCCCACCTCTTTGGGCCTTACCTTTTCTCTCCAGGGGCAGGGAAAAGAGCAGGTGCCTTGGAGCCGCCAGATTCCCAGCAGCGAGCGGTGTGCACGTCCCCTCGGAGGTGCTTCCTCTTTTACAAACAGGGTTGCTTCACTTTTAGCAGTGCCGAAGCTCACCCCCTTCCCTTCCCGGCCTCCTGGGGATGCCCCCCCATCCTGCTATGAAGATACCTGTGGTCAGGTTGGGGCTTCCTTCTGACCCCTCTGACCCCTTCCTGCTTGCCCACCCTGTGACCCTTGCTGTCTCCCCTTGATGATCCCTCTTCCTCGGGTTCCCTCCGGGCTCTCTGTCCCCATGTCCTCCTGCCCTAATTTCTCCTTTTCCCTCTCTTTGCTCCTTAAGGGTAGATGTTCCACCCTCTCCAATTTCACTGCTGCCTGCTGTCCCTGGGCCATCTCATGGTTGCCCTTCACTTTTCACCCACATGCGGATTAGCCCTCCTCTCTCTCCTGTCCTGGGCCCCGCATGACTCCCCACAGGTCCACCAGGACGTCCTTTGGGAGTCTCCCTGTTGCTCTGCAGTGATGGGAGGTCTCGCCGTCCTACAGAAGCCCACCGCTCCTGGATTCCAGGACTCAGCCCACGGTGGGCACCTGCTGGCTGAGCTAGAAACCACAGCTTCTGTGCCCTCACTCTCTCCCTCCCAGTCATGACTAACCAACCACCAAGTCTAGAGATTCTTCCACCTGGACATCGCTGTCCCTCCCTCCACTGGCATCCTCCTGTGTGTGATGGCAGCTGCCCTGAGGGTCCACCTGCTGACAATGCTTTCTCAAAGCGTTTCTGATGTTTCTTTCTTGCTTAAACCTTTACACATATAATGATACAATATATAACACTCTTCATCCTAAATTCTTTTTTAACAGAAAAAGTACACTCTTATTGGAAAGGTGTCTCTCTTTTCATGCTCAGACTTTTGATGGCTCCGCCCCACCTCAGAGCCCCCTGGAGGTCTTCTGGTCACCTTCCCTCCTTCAGCTCCCTGCATTCATCAGCCTAGGGCTTGTCAAACTCTGGATTTAAAAAAAAAACATAAACATTTGAAAACTTGATATATAATTCACATTTTTATTTTATGTTATTCATACATTTAAAGTATATAATTCAGTAGCTTTTAGAGTATTCACAGGGCTCTGCAATTACCATCACTACCTAATTCCAGAACATTTTTACCACTCTAGAAGGGACCCCTGGCAGGGCACGGTGGCTCATGCCTGTAATCCTAGTACTCTGGGAGGATGAGGCAGGTGGATTTCCTGAGCTCAAGAGTTCAAAACCAGCCTGAGGAGGAGCAAGACCCCGTCTCTAAGAATAGCCCCATGTGGTGGCAGGTGCCTGTAGTCCCAGCTACTTCGGAAGCTGAGGCAAGGAGACCTCTTGAGCCCAAGAGTTTGAGGTTGCTATGAGCTGTGACATCATGGCACTCTACCCAGGGTGACAGAGTAGGATTGTGTCTCAAAAATAAAAATAAATAAAATGAAATAAAACAAAAGGAACCCTGAAGCCATTAGCAGTCATTCCCCATCCCCCCAGCTCCTCCAGACCAAAGCCACCGCCCAGTCTGCCTTCTGTCTCCGCTGAGCCGGCTGTTTGGGACGTTTCACATGCACAGTATTGTGCAGTTCGTGAGTTTTGTGTTTTCTTGCACTCAGGGTGCTGTTTTCGAGATCCATCTGCATTGTAGCCTGCGTCAGAACTCTGTTCCGATTTACAGATAAACAATGCTCCGTGGCCTGGACAGACCACTTTTCACTCACCCGTCCGTCCATCAGGTGATTAACCTTTGGCTTGTTTCCAGTTTGGGGCTGTTGGGAGTAACACTGCCAGGAACGCTGATGATATACGGACATGTGATCCTAATTCTCTTGGGTACTTGTGTGTGCGTGTCCAGGGTGGAATTGCTGCGTCCCGTGATGACACTGTGCGTCGCTCTGCGAGGCCCCAGCCTGCACCATTTCACGTTCCCACCAGCAGTGCAGGGGGCTCAGGTTTCTACACGTCCTCCCAGCACGTGCTGTGATCCGTCTTTTTGATTATGGCTGTCCTAGACATGGAGGCTTAGCTTGTGTTTGTTTTGTATGGCCTCAGAGCTAAGATTGGTTTTACGTTTTTTTTTTTAATTTAAAATTTTTTTATTTGGGGGACAGAGTCTCACTTTGTCACTGTTGGTGGAGCCCTGTGGCATCACAGCTCACAGCAACCTCAAACTCTTGGGCTTGAGCAACTCTCTTGCCTGAGCCTCCCTTGTAGCTGGGACCACAGGTGCCTACCACAATGCCTGGCTATTTTGTTTTTAGAGACAGGGTCTTGCTCTTGCTCAGGCTAGTCTCTTGTCTTGAACTCCTGTGCTCAAGCAATCCACCTGCCTCAGCCTCCCAGAGTGCTAGGATTACAGGTGTGAGCCACCCTTCACAATGGCAATTTTTACAGTTTAAAAAGGCTCTCTCTCACACACACACACACAGAAAATATGTGACAGAGATCAGATGTGGCCCTCAAGCCTGTAATATTCACTATCTGGCTCTTTAAATTTGGCCATCCCTGTCCCCACCCAGTGCAGAGGAAAATTCACCGCACTCCGTCCGTTTCCCACCTCAAGGGGCTAGTGTGACTGCCGGGCTGGCCCTTCCCACCGAGTAGCTGCTTTCTGCTCAGGGCCCAGATCAAAGCTGCATTTCCCTGGGGAAACCTTCCTGGTTCCCCTAACAGTCCCTCTTTCCATGTGCCTTGTGACCACCTCCCTCCCAGGATCGTAGCATTCATCACATTGTTTATGCTTTTTACTCCTAGAGCAGTGGTTCTCAACCTTCCTAACGCTGACATGTATTTTCATTGTTACTAAGGGGTCGCGACCCAGAGGTTGAGAACTGCTGTCCTAGTGTCTTGTCTGAGACTCCTGGGGACAGAGATTGAGTTTATCACTTTTTCCATCTTCCTGCATGAAGGCCGCCAGTGTGGTGCTCCCCGAGCTTGTGGAGGGCGGGAAGGACAAGGCAGACTCCTTGCCTCGGAAAGCTTATGGTAGAGTTAGGGAGACACAGCTGGTGTCATGAGGCTGCAGCTGGCATCACTGACCACCTACTGTGTACTCAGCGCTGGCTCTGCTGTTCACAGCAGAGCAGCTGTCTCGCTCGCTCTTGGGGGATGGAGCAGGCCCCTCACAGCCTCTGCATCCCTTGGAATGCCGGCATCGTGGGTTCAACCTCCTGTCTGACCAAGCAGACCCCCGCCTTCCTCCAGCCTGGTGAGCTCCCCAGAGGACAGCATTCTGATGCCTCTGATCCCCGCACTGACAGCACCGCCCGTGATGGTATGGACCCCGTGGTAGGTGTCGGCGCCTTTAACAAATGTCGTGGCTCTTCTCTGAGTTTCCTGTAGGATATCACCCCCTTTGTGGCGGGGCAGGGCAGGTGACTTGCTTGGATCGATGCAACACGAGCAGAAGTGCTATGTGTCACTTCAGGCAGAAACTTGAAGGGTCAAGGAGCATTTTGCCCTGTTTTCTTCCCCAGGCTGCAGTGGTCACGGGGAGAATATGACAAAGAGTGCCTCCCTCCACTGTGACCGTCAGACCCTCCCGGGTGTATTGGACAGACCACGTGGGGTTTGGAGGTCACACAGGACCGTGGCCTGGTCTAGCCCATCTCACCGAGTGTGGGGTTCACTCAGGACAGAATCTGGAGTGGCTGCTGCAGGGAGTGGGCTTGACTTGGTCCTGACTGGGTGGGGCAGGGGAAGGCAGGGGAGAGGGCAGCAAGACCCAGAGTAGGACCCCTGCTGTCCCCTGGAAAACCTGGACCCCCTACTGTCCCCTGGAAAACTTGGACCCCTACTGTCCCCTGGAAAATCTGGACCTCCTACTGTCCCCTGGAAAACTTGGACCCCTGCTATCCCCTGGAAAACCTGGACCCCTGCTGTCTCCTGGAAAACCTGGACCCCTGCCGTCCCCTGGAAAACTTGGACCCCTGCTGTCCCCTGGAAAACCTGGACCCCTGCTGTCCCCTGGAAAACCTGGACCTCCTACTGTCCCCTGGAAAACTTGGACCCCTGCTGTCCCCTGGAAAACCTGGACCCCTGCTGTCCCCTGGAAAACTTGGACCCCTGCTGTCCCCTGGAAAACCTGGACCCCTGCTGTCCCCTGGAAAACTTGGACCCCTGCTGTCCCCAGGAAAACTTGGACCCCTGCTGTCCCCTTGAAAACCTGGACGGAGACGGCTGCTTGTAAAGGCCACTTTCCTGCTCTTGTCTTGCAGGAGTAAAACTGCTCAAAGAGCAAACGTGACTTTATCCACGGCGCTGGGAAGAGACACCACTATTGAGCGTTTTATTACAGTTCTCAGGTGAACACGCACGGCTTGCTCGCTCCGGGGTCTTATTTTACTTTGACGTGGACCCAGTGATAAAATATTTCTTCCCTCTTGGGAGCACACAACTATCTGGTTCTGGCACATGAGTGAGCAGAAGGAAACAAAAAACAGTTGGTGTGTTTCCAGGCCAGTCCAGTAGAACAACGGTCAAGGCCTCTCAAAGTGACTGATGTTCTTGTCCAGAGTGCCACCTTGAAAAGGGGGCGGTAGCGTCATCCCGTGTTATCCTGAAACCCAAATGCTCACCCAGGAGACCGGACTGCAGCGGAGAAGCCCTCTCTCCCCCATTCTCTGCAGACCAGCTGTTCACTGTAACTTTCATCGGCCTCAGTAGGAGTTCATGTACCGAAAGCATTTCCCTACTGAGGTGTCTGAATGTCAGGGAGACACTGTGATTAGCGCAGCTCTTGCTATTTTACTGGAGGCCAAGAGATAAATCAGAGACACTGCTCATCCCAGCAAGGGCCCCCTGCAGGCCACCTAAGGTGACAGCCGGAGAGGAGGAAACAATGGCTGCACTTCACTCGGGAAGGTGTCACCTCACGTAACATTCTTGTGGGCCAAGATGCCCACTCCAGATGTTTTCTCTGCAGGGAGCGTGCTGAGCCGGGCTTTACGGATTGCAAACTTCTATCAGGGTTGATCAGAGAGGTTCTGGGCCACTGGCTCTTTGCTGACTGGAGACGTATTTCATAAGCCCCAAGTGTGAACCGCCTAAGGATGAGTCATCCACATGGACCAGTTCCCTACAAAATAACGTGTCTGTTGGCATAAACACACACTCCCGTGCACATACACACACACTGAACACGCATGCACCTAAGCCCTCAACCTTGTAATCAGGGCCTGGAGGAAGTGAGAGAATCAGATGAGATGGATAATGTATAATCACCGCTCCCCACACCCCACCGGTCACATCCAGAAAGTGAGGTCTGACGCAGGGGGAGGAAGAGGCGTGCGTGGGGCTCACTGGCCCGTCGAGGGTGGCCGGCGTCTGCATTGCTGAGATTCCACGTGTGTGAGCAGCCTGGCTCCCACGTGCCAGTGGGCTGAGCCGTCCCCTTGTACCTGCCCACAGCCTGCTCTGTGGCCCCAGCCACCTGTCCAGTGTTCAGAAGGACACTCCCAGGAGAGGCGCCTTTCCTGCTGTGGTTTATCACCTTACTCTGACGCAGACACTGAGAAATGGCTTCTCAGAGTTCAGCTGCCACCCAGCCTCTGCGTTGTTGGCGTTGCGAAGGTTTTATGCTGTTCTGCAGTCACCCATCTCCCGTCCCCGTGAACGCCAGGCTCTTCCCTCGAGCTTAGCAGCGGGTCTGATTCCCCCACCTGTGTCCCTGATCCCCGTGGTGGGTAGGGACAGAGGGTTCAGCAATGACCTGCGGGATTTTCCACCAGAGGGGGTTGGAATCTTAGCCTCTGTTGTTTTTTCTTTTTGAGTCTTCATTAGACTCAAATAAGATTAGACTCAAATAAATAAGACTTAAATCTCTTTAAAAAACATCCAGGAACACTCGCCAGGGAATTAATCTCACGGCTTCCCCCTCTACTGCCTGGGGAATCTGAGCTTCCCCCTGAACCTGGCCAGGCAGTGGTGCTGCGCTCAGAGGCCTGCTGTCCCCGGCTCTCCCTCCACTGGAAAATGTGCCCTGTTTGTCTGGGTTCTGGCACTCGCTGGCCCTGGTCTCCAGCAGTGCCACTCAGAAGCCAGGGAGATACTGCGGAGGAAATGGGTGCGTGTGATAAACAGTTAACACAGATTCTGCCCAGATGTTTGGGGTCACCAGCCGATCTTAAAGTGGGTGAGAGGAAGAAAGAGAGGGAGAGAGGGAGGAAAGGAAGGAGAGAGAAAGGGAAAGAAAAAGAGAGACTTTCTGGCACTCGTCCTGAGCATTTCACCCGCAAACTGGTTCAGGCCGGTGAGACAGGATGTTCTGCAGAGCAGAGACCATGTGATCACACAGCGTGAACAAACAGATGGTGTATCATTAACAAACGGCAAGGCTGCATTTCCTAGTCTCTGCAGGGTGTCAGTGACCCAGGCAATTTAATTAAAAACGTTAAAAAAGAAAAACAGTGACAGCGTTTCTTCCTCTTGGAAATCAACCTCAGCAAAAAATGTGAAGGGGCTGCACCATCAATGACAGGTCCACATACCAGGCCCTCGGGAGGGGGCCCCAATCTGTGGGGCATCCCCCAGTCAGCCCTCTGGTCAGTGAGCACGGACACAGGCACGTGGCCAGAGCAGGGGCAGCTCCAGGACAGAGACCGGCTCACCTCCTCTCTGCTTCAAGGAGAAGATGGGACAGGCTGTGCAGACCGGGCCCTGCATGCAGAGGTCCCGAGCACATACATGGGTGCCAGCACCTCCGTTGTTCTGAGAAACAGAATCCAGGTAGGCCAGGAGGCCTGCCAGTAGCTGTCAGGAGACCCTGGAGCTCAGGTGGGGGCTTTTATGTCCCCAGGGGGCCAGGGCAGGAGCTTGGGTCGAATTCCAAGCTCAGTTCCCTCTGAGGCTTCCCTGAGTAGCAGCAGGATGGTGGAGTGTGGGGCCAGGATCAGCGCCCCCACTCAGATTCCCGCCCACTGCCTGCCAGCAATGCAGCTGCCTCTGAGTTTTCAACTATAGAATCATGACAGTGTCTATCTCCTTGGGAAGATTCTATGGGAAAGGCAGGTGAAGGCCCAGACCAGTGTCCGACACAGAGCAAGTGCTGTGTGGTGCTGGTGGACGCTGCTGCTGTCGGAAGCTGGAGCTCTGAAACAAAGAAAGGATGTGATGAGATACCTGGTTTTAATGACTCTTCTGGTGGTCACATGGGGGCCTGGAAACTAGCTAGAGGCTGCTGGCCACGGCAGGTGGTTCACACCAAGGCAAAAAGCCATGGGGAGAAAGAGAAAGAGGTCTTAGGACTGGGGATCCATAGAGCAGGAATCTGCCAAGAAGGACCTTTAGGTTCCTAGAAATTTACATAATCATGGGCTTCCTGGCATGTAAAAACAGAAGAGTCTACTTAATCCTAAACTCAGATCACAAGAATTTGGAGGAATTGTTTCACTGTGACATCTATGGAGATCAGTAGCTCTGAGATTGCAAACGTTGTAGATAAAATGTAACTTGGAGACAACTTGCTTTTCAACAGGGAAACATCTAAAAGAAACACAAGTCTGACTTTGGAGGGTTTGAAGAGAAGTAGATGCTCTATATGAATTGTTCTTTACCCCGACCTCTCCTCTCCACACTTGGTCTTGTTTCTGAGCGTTTGTTGGGCACCACTACCTGCTGCTCTGGATGTAGGGATGCAAATAAGACCCTGATGGTCCCTGCTCCCCGACAGCAGTGATTCCTGAGGGAGAAGGCAGACAGACAGCGAGATCTCCTCGGGTTTAGTTATTTGAGATTAAGCAGGTGGAAAGATCTCTCTTCCGTTTTAAGTGTGGTCTGAATGATCAGAAGGATCCTGCAGCACAAAGATCTGAGAAAGCGCCTTCCAGGCCCGGCTCCTGTAGCACAGTGGTTACAGCACCAGCCACATGCACTGAGGCTGGTGGGTTCAAACCCAGCCTGGGCCAGCTAAACAACAATGATGACTGCAACAAAAAAAAAAAAATAGCCAGGCATTGTGACAGGTGCCTGTAGTTCCAGTTACTTGGGAGGCAGAGGCCTCCCAAGAGAATTACTTAAGCCCAAAAGTTTGAGGTTACTGTGAACTATGATGCCACAGCACTCTACCAAAGACAACATAGTGAGACTGTCTCAAAAAAAAAAAGAGAGAGACTTCTAGGCAGAGGGAACAGCCTGTGCAAAGGGCCTGGGGTTGAAGTGAACTGAGCCGGACGTGTTTTAGGAAAGAAGGCTAATGTAGGCAGAGTTGGGGGGACAAGAAGGGAGTATTGGGACAGTCATCAGGGTCACAAAGGGCCCTTTGACAATGTATGGCCACCATGGCCTCCACAGATGATGAATGCAAAAAAGCAACTCGCCCCCAATTAGCTGATCCGTGTGTAAGGAGGAAGCTTTCTTGGCCCTGTGTCACAAGAAGGCTGAGGAGTGCACACTCATACATTTGAAGTTATGACCAGCTATTGCATATTTCACTTTTTATGATCATTTCCTTTAACTAAAATCTTCATCTAGCCAACCAACTGTGGGTCCTGGATTGCACTGGATTTGGGGACTCTGGTGTTTTTTAATATTTCATTGCACGGTGCCTGTGGCTCAAAGGAGTAGGGCGCTGGCCCCATATGCCAGAGGTGGCGAGTTCAAACCCAGCCCTGGCCAAAAACTGCCAAAACAAAAAATCAGCAATTCCACACACTTATCAGAAACAGCAGGATTTTTCGACATGTCCTCATAAGCACACAGACTTGAGTACGCACAGGTCTGCACAAACAACTGAAAATTAGACCCCCCCACTTGGCATATAAATTTTTTTTTTTTTTTTTTTTTTTGGCCAGGGCTGGGTTTGAACCTACCACCTCTGGCATATGGGGCCAGCACCGCACTCCTTGAGCTACAGGCACAGCCCGACTCGGCATATAAATTTAACTCAGATGTAACCAGCGAAAGAAAATACACCTGCTTTTTAGATGTTCTGTTTAACTAATTGTAGAATTCAGTCAGATTCGGCATAAACTTTATCAACGAACAGATGTTTGGCCCTTTGAGAGATACCAAGAAATAGTATTTCACCTGGTCCCTATACTCCACAAAGTTAATCTTGTTGGTGACATAAGAGTTCTGTGCTAGAAACTGGAACTGTGCAAGATAAGTTGGACCCAAGTGCTTCCGACCTTCCAACGGGCCTTGCTCTGACTTCCCTCCGGGTGTTTGCCAAGGCCAGCATTGGCATTCTGTCCAGAATTTCTACTGCCCGTCCTCTGACTGTACAAGCCTTATCTCCCTGTTAAGTACTACTTCCTCCATGAACCCTTTGTGAATGTCCTCGCCCCAAAGTGATCATTTGCTCTCAATGTCTAAAAATACACTTTCTGGGCAGCCCTCGTGTATCTCACGCTTTCAAAATATTGAATATGACATATATGGTAACATAATTAACATATTTTCATAATTTGAGCCCTCAGCTGTTCAGAATTCTGTTTTTAAATGTAAAAAACTTAATTTATCTTTCTGCTACTGAGCTCTACTTAATTGCTTTTGTTCAAAGAATGTGATAGGTGTGGCTCGGTACCCGTAGCTCAGTGGTTAGGGCGCTGGCCACATACACTGGGGCTGGCAGGTTCAAACCCCGCCCGGGCCTGCTAAACAACAATGGCAACTACAACAAAAAAATACCCAGGCATTGTGGTGGGTGCCTGTAGTCCCAGCCACTCCGGAGGCTATAGCAAGAGAATTGCTTAAGCCTAAGAGTTTGAGGTTGCTGTGAGCTGTGACGCTACAGCACTCTACCAAGGGCAACATAGTGAGACTCTGTCTCAAAAAAAAAGGACTGTGATGGGGTGTGATACTGATGTTTTGAAATTTGTTAAGATAGTGTTTTATGACCTTATATCTATCTGATTAACTTTTGTCACTATTCATTATGTGCTTAGGAAAATTGAGTATTCTCTTCTAGGGTTTTACACACATCCATCAGGGTTGTTAATCAAATTGTTCAAATGTACTTCCTATTTTTGCTGCTTGATCTACCAGTTTCTGAATAAATAATGATGGTAGGATTGTTGATTTCTATTAATTTTAGATTTACATGGTGTGAGGCATTTTTATTAGATAGATATGCATTTGGAATTCTTATGTCTTCTTGCTGCCTTGAAAATTTTATCATAGGCTCGATACCTGTAGCTCAGCAAGCTAGGGCACCAGCCACATACACTGGGGCTGGTGGGTTCAAACCCAGCCCAGGCCTGTCAACAATGACAACAACAACAACAAAAAAACATAGCAGAGCATTGTGGTGGGCACCTGTAGTCCCAGCTACTTGGGAGGCTGAGGCAAGAGAATCACTTAAGCCCAAGAGTTTCAGGTTGCTGTGAGCTGTGATGCCACGACACTCTACTGAGGGTGACATAGTGAGACTCTGTCTCAAAAAAAAAAAAAAATAAGAAAATTTTATTCTAATATAGTAACCTTTTCTGTCTTAGAGTGTTGTGATACTGCCATAGTTATGCCCTTTCTCTTTTGGTTAATTTCTTTTTTTTTTTTTTTTTTTTTTTTGCAGTTTTGGTGGGCCTGGGTTTGAACCTACTACCTCCAGCATATGAGGCCGGCGCCCTACTCCTTGAGCCACAGCCACCACCCATGTTAATTTCTTTTCCTTGGTCCTCTTCCCCATCCTTTTGGTCTCCACTTTCCCCTGTTCCTCTGCTTTGGCTATCTCCTAAGCAGGCGTTTTATTTTTTTATTTCATTTTATTTTATTTTGAGACGGAGCCTCAAGCTATCCCCCTGGGTAGAGTGCCATGGCATCACAGCTCACAGCAACCTCCAACTCCTGGGCTCAAGCGAGTCTCCTGCCTCAGCCTCCCAAGTAGCTGGGACTACAGGCACCCGCCACAACGCCTGGCCGTTTTTTGGTCGCAGCCATCATTGTTGTTTGGCGGGCCCGGGCTGGGGATTCGAACCCGCCACCTTAGGTGTATGTGGCTGGTGCCTTAGCCGCTTGGGCCACAGGCACAGAGCTGAAAAATTTTCTTGCTTACATATTCAAGTCTTTCTATCTTGG
>CAUYTI010051408.1:0-35871 GCA_963575145.1 Galago senegalensis
CCCCCCTGAATAGAGTGCCATGGCATCACAGCTCACAGCAACCTCCAACTCCTGGGCTCAAGCAAGTCTCCTGCCTCAGCCTCCCAAGTAGCTGGGACCACAGGCGCCCGCCACAATGCCCAGCTATTTTTTGGTTGCAGCCGTCATTGTTGTTTGGCAGGCCCAGGCTGGATTCGAACCTGCCACCTTGGGTGTACGGGGCTGGTGCCTTAGCCACTTGAGCCACAGGCGCCGAGCCCTTGCTCTATTTTCTAATCACATCAGTGGTTCTTAGAAAATTTTCCTATGACAATGAACGGTTTACAGATTCCTCATTGCTGTTTTTAGATATGACCATTTAATAGAGTTATCTGAATTTCACTAAAGATCTTAAAAAATAAAAATACTGCTAAAAAAAGTAAAGGAGTAAACTAGAATACACACATAAATTATTGAGATCATTTTAAGACTTTTTTAAAAACATCTGGGCGAACAGATGATATTTCCAAGCAAACTGTATCTACTAATTATGCTAAGCATTACTTCAAATTCCTATGAAAAAAGTAGCCCTGTGTGCCATACATAATACAAACAATTATTTCTAAAATATTATCGTATTCACACTGACCTCTTCCTTAATAAGCTATTTAACTGTAACATACACATATATAGAACCTCTCCAATAGGAAAAGGAGGACCACTGATACGGTATCTCTTTTTCTAACAAACTATATGAATGTGTATGTGTAAGGCCATATATATCTGCATACCTGGAAAAGCAAGACAATTTAAAAATTAAGATAAAAAAGCTAAATTAGGTCAAGTACAAAGCTGGAATATATAACATATGTATTACATGTAATTTTGAGCTAATTGCTGTATGTGCACATGTATGCACGTATGTGAAGACCTGAGACAAATTTACCAACATGTAAAGTGGTCCAGATTATGGACATTGTGAAGATTTTTTATTTTATAAAATTTATAAATTCCCTAACACAATCCATGACTGTTTTTATTATGAGAACCTTTTAATTTTCTGAAAAAGGATAATGGGTATGTCTTGCAAAAAATGTGAATATAGCCTTTTCTGATTCTGAAACAAGTTAGAAAAATATTTTCCTGGGATATTTCTTGAAAGTAACACGTCATAAAACTAATCATTAATATACAGGCCATATAATTTTGTTTCACGTTGGCTTTCTTCAATGTACGTAATCATCACATTTTTGAAACAAATTCCTACCAGAATTTCATACATAAATAAAAACTTACTTGTCTTGGATTTTTCTATGCATGGTTCCAACATTTGTTCAAGTCACTGAGATCATTATATTTAAAGCACACACACAAACCCCACTAGGACCAAGGGCTATAACACACAACATATGTGGCAAAATGAAATATATTCCAAGGGAATCAATTAGGCAACTTCAGAAATTGCTTCCTTCATTTTAAGTCATAATGATGAACAACTGCCAAATAAAATCATGGTCGGCTTTCGTGCCATAATATTTCATTTCCCTGAAAACCTCAAAATAGTGACACATTTCTTCCGTTAATAACCTTTTCTACATTCTGATATGTCAATTTAGGCAGGAAGTAAGGGAATGTTCAATCAAGCAGAACAGAAGAGTGGCTAAAAGTGGTGACTCTGGTGTCAGAACAACTGTGTCTCCATCCTCAGTCCTAACGCCTAAGTCCATAGTCAACAGAAAGTTATTTCACTCCCCTAAATATCGGCTTTCTCGTTTATAAAATGGAAGTCATTATACTATTCCATAAAAATGGAAGACTGGCATGTCATGTAAATATAACACTTAAATTGCACATTTTCTATATTAAGCAAGCAAAATTAAGTTAACTGATGCAACAGCCAATGGCATTGCATCCTGAGAAAGGGGAAGGGAGAGTGAGGGAATCCTTCAGGCTCTGAGTGCAAGGGATCCTCAAAGCTGCTCCTGAGGCTGCCATGCTCTGTAGGGAGACTGGGAAATTAGAGCCGCATGTCCCTTTATTTACAAAATACTCATTATCAAATTTTCCAAAAAGTCATCTGTGTTGGACATCCCTTTGTAAAATTTTGTTGTGAATATTCTGTAAGCAAAAGGACATTCAGCTACGATTTCCCACCTTCCCTAGGTATGGTGACTTTGGGGGCGCCCTGTAGTGGTCAGTTTTCTCTGTTTAACATATTTTTGTCCAAAGAAGTCAAAGGCAAAGAAATTAATCATGAAGTCCACTCCATGCCCAAAGCAAGACAGGAACAGATGACATCACCGGTAAGTCATGCAGGTGGAGATTTCTTTGCCATCATTTTCTTTCATTACAGATGGTGCATAATAATTGTATATACATATGGAACACTAAGTGATACTTCAATGCATGCATACAATGTGTAATGATCAAACTGAGATCATCAACATATTCCTCACCTCGAACACTCACAATTACTCTGTGTTGGGAACATTCAAAACCCTCTTGTCCACTCTTTGAAAACAGAAAATCATCACCAACAATATTTACCCTACGCACCACAAAACTCTAGAACTGAGTCCTGTCCAGCTGTACCTGTTAACCAACCTTTCCCCGTACTCCCCTATCCCTTACACCTCCAAGCCTCTAACCACCACAATTCTACGCTCTACTTCCCAAAGCTCGATGTTTTTCTTAGCTCCCATGTAAGAATCAGAACAAAGAATTTATCTTTCTGTGCCTAATTATTTCACTTAGGCTGATGTCTTCCATGGTCATTTCTGTGGGCACAAATGACAGAATTCATTCTCTGTATGGCTGAATACTGTTCCACGTGAACATTTACCACATTATCTTTATCTGCCCCCCCAGTGACGGACACTGGGGCTAACTCCGTATCTTGGCTATTGTGGACAGCACTGCAGGAGGCATGCGGCTGCAGATGGCTCTTTGACGGACTGATTTCCTTCCCTCTGGACAAGTATCAAGTAGCGGAATTTCTGTATGAAACAGCAGATCTCTTTATCGTCTTTCAGAATCCACTATACTACATAACAGCCCCCCAAACGGTGTGTCACGGTTTCCTTCTCTCTGCATTCTTACCATCAAACACAGAACTTCAGAACTCACTTTGAGGCTGGGTAATAAGTAGGACAAGTGGATTTTGCTGGGTGTCTCTAGAGACTCACATTATCACAACTTACGGGGACTAAACAAGGGCCTACCACTGCCCTAAGGAATGACAAAGAAAAACCAGAGGAATGTCTCTAAGCTTGGCCCTCAACCAGAGGGCACTTCCTTCACCGCCCTTGGCTCTCAAGTTTTGGTTTCTCACTTAGACACCAGGAGAAATGGCTGAGTCTGACCATTCCATGGCACAATGACATTTGCAAGGCAGTCATGATGGGATTTGGATTCTGACAGCTCCTGAAGTCCACGTGCCACTGAGGAAGCACGTCCCAGAGATGGTGGAGACAGCAGTAAACCCCCAGGTTAGGACTCTGAGGCTGATTCAACCCCAGCCGGACACCTCATGCTCTCCTCAGACTCACTGTCTCACAACATCACCCAGAGGAACATTTTCACTAACAGCAGTTTGGGGGTGGAGATTTGTACATACCAATCATATAAATTATCTGTCTTGAAAATACTACCAACGCTGTGATTCTGTGCCCCTCATAGGTGCTGGGTCATTAACTGATAAGACAGGATTACCCTTCATGTTCATACCCACGTGGGCTGAAAAGAAACCAACATTTCCAGTGGAGTCAGGATTAATTTGTCTTGCCAAATCCTCAGACCAAGACACTACAAAAGGATAGTTAAGAAAGACTCTCCACTGGGCGTGCTGGCTCATGCCTATAATCCCAGCACTGTGGGAGGTTGAGGAGGGAGAATTGCTTCAGCTCAGGAGTTTGAGGCCTGCCTGAGCAAGAGTGAGACCCTATCTCATTAAAAAAAAAAAAAAACAGCTGAGCACCTATAATCCCAGCAGCTTCTGGAGGCCGAGGCCGCAGGATACCCGTAGCCTGAATCAGAGGTTGCAGTGAGCTATGATGCCATTGCACTCTGCTCAGGGCATAGGGTGGGACTCTGTATCAAAAAAAAAAAAAAAAGGCAAGGAAATAAACAAAAAGTAAGAAAATAAAAATTAAAAACCCTACCTTCCTTGATCACGTGTTGCTATTCTCAAAGAAAAATATATATTTTTATTTGGGGGGGGGGGTGAATGGTGAAGAAGTGGTGGTTAGCTTACCTGAACACAGAATAGCCTGAGTAAAACAAAAGAAAACATAACTGAGCCATCCTGTGCAGACAGTATAAAAGCCTGGCTGCAGATCTCGGGTCCTTTTCTTTCTTGTTTTCTGGTCAACCTGTCATTTGGTCCTGACGTTCATGAGAAAGGCCTAACACGCCACCTCCACGCTCCTTAAGCCAGGGTGCCTGCTCTGTCTAGAGTACTCACAGCAATTTTTTTTCTTAAATTCATCTTGTTCCTCCAAAAACTTTTACTAGTTGTTTTAAAAGAAATGTTTTCTTTATACCATTTCATAGAAAACCACTCCCTGATAATATATCTGCTTCTCAGGTGAATAAAGTTTCTCATGAGTGTCTAGGATAGGCCAAGGCTGTTCCAGACACTGTAAACAGGGGGGCAAAGCAAACCTTCAGGCCACAAAGCCGGTTCTTCAAACCACACACGGAAATCCAGACTCCCACAACTATCTTAGGCATAAAATCTGCTTCTTTACGCTAAATCTCACAAAAAGCAAAAGTAACAATAATTAGTATCACATAATGAGTCTGAGCACTCTAACCACTCTGAGAATAACCAAAATTGAGGCCACAACTGTATCAAATAATAAAAAAGGTGTGGGGGGGGGAGGTCCTGATCTAGCCAAAGACCAATACAAAAACAAGAATCGGAATATATAGGGGAAAAAATTTAGAAACAGAAATATAAAGGTTAGAGAACTTCTCCAGTCAGGAATAGTCAAAGCCAGAATTTAACACGTCTGAGGGTTTAAAACTACCGGCAGGTTTGTTTTGCTGAGTTAGAGGGTAACTTGGGGTGAAGTGGTTCAGGACCTTGGATAGCTCCAGGGAGGCCGGCGCCCTCTCGTCCCAACTCTACCTAATTGCCTGTGTCTTCCAACTGGAATCATCTTGTTAAAGGGTTCTGTCACTTTTACGTCTGATTCATTTCCCATATAAAAGGAATTAGTCCTCAACCTCACCAGTACTACAATGCCATTCCCCAAACAAATATATACACACCAAAGTTAGGTCTGTCTGTCAAAATGGAGCTCCTTCTGTCCTGACTGGCTAACACACCTGTCACGGCAGACTTCCTGGATCAGTTTTCTAAAGTCCTGATACGTGAAAGCTCATTGTAAGAGTGCTCGCTCGCTCTCTCTGCCCCCTCCCCCTAGTCTAAAGCAAGGGATTTACTGCAGGACCTGATAAAGAAGCTATCTTAACATTTTACAAAACCGTAATTCAGTGCTACAGATTCAAATCAATAAATCTCTTTTGAAGGTGACTCTACTGAATCATGCTACCTCTCCATAAGCATTTGCATAAATAACAAAACGTACACTAGCTGTGAAGATAAATAATAATGATTATTAAGTAACGAGATTCTAAAGTTAAAAGACATTATTCAAAACTGTGCGGAACTACAGTAAAGCACCGATGTATAAGGAAGCATTAATCTTTACTATTCTGTTTATCTACTGAGCTCCTAAATACTCTCCTGTTTCTGTATTAGTGGAGGCATTTTACGTCTGGATATCTGCATAGTTTCATCTATACTAGATCGCTAATTCCTTAAGAGGTGGGGCCGTAGTTTATTATCTTCATATCATTCATAATAGCCAACAGTACCCTGGCCATAGTAAGCACCCCAATAACTGATCACTGAATTAAACTGAATTAAAATAACTCATAGCTGGTTTATAAGACTTCTTCTAGTATGAACGGCATCAGTATGAAGGGCATCTATCCTGGTGCATCATCTTATTACTGTACAGAGAAAGGAGGCACTGCTGTTTCTCTGAGAAAACAAAGAGATTTGGGGCATCTGGAAAAACTCCATAAAAAACCCTATGATAGAAGGTAGTGTAAAAAACACACCTTTCTGTTGAGAACTCAGGGAAGATTCGATTCATGTTTTGTTCTGGACAGCTGTACTCTGAAGTCAGTAAAGATTGCATCATGAGGAACCAGGAGGAAAGCACAAAAATAGTTGATCTCAAAGTGAAAAAAAAAAAAAAAAGAAAGAAAGAAAAGAAAAAAACAACAGAAGAGACATTTCTTGAAGAGAGAAAGAACAAAAAGAGGGAGAAAGAACGGACAAACTAGGCTCAGTGCCCCAGCTCAAGTGGCTAAGGTGCCAGCCACATACACCTGAGCTGGTGGGTTCAAATCCAACCCAGGACTGCCAAACAATGACAGCTGCAACCAAAAAAAAGGAAGAAAAAAAAAAAGAAAGAAAGAAAGAGAAATAGCCAGGCATTGTGGTAGGTAGTCCCAGCTACTTGAGAGACAGAGGCAGGAAAATCGCTGAAGCCCAAGAGTTGGAGGTTTCTGTGAGCTGTGATGCCACAGCACTCTAGTGGCAGCTACTTGAAAGACAGAGGCAGGAGAATCTCTTGAGCCCAAGAGTTGGAGGTTGCTGTGAGCTGTGATGCCATAGCACTCTACCCAGGGTGACAGCTTGAGGCTCTGTCTCAAAAAAAAGAAAAAGAAAAGAAAGAACAAACTAAGAAAGAAGATGCTGTCAAAAGGTGTTACTGCAGAGAAATGACAGCTGTAGCTTGACAGTTGTTGAGAAGGTTAGAAAAGGCAGCATCCCTGTAAAATCTCCCAAGTAAGAATAAAGTTATTCTTGTTGTCTGCACATGGATTCCATTACACAGAATAGAAGAAAAATGGATATTCCTTTTTCTGTTCATTGAAGATTAGTTCTTAAGGAATGCTTGTTGAAGATTACTTTCAAGGAGATGTTTTTAGAGAGTTCACTTACACTGCTTACAAAAGATTCTCGACTTAAATAATTGTAATAATCACTGAAGTTTCCCAAGGGAAATTTTCGTTGTGTGCTTAGTTGTACCAAAATCAAATACACTGTCAATTTTAATTCTTACTCTTATATAATTTTTTACCTTGCATGTAATTATGCAATGCTTTAAAATAGTTACTAAGGGTTTGGGACACTCAGTTTAGAAAATTAAATAACACTGAGTGAGGCCCCTTTTCAATTGAGGAGACTTTCTATTTCACTGCAGATCAACTCTATCGGGTGTTTCTATAATATTTCAGCATTTAAAATCATCCTACAAGACCTCCAATATTGTTTAAACACTAAAACTGCGTAGCACAGATTTAAACTTCCATGAAGGTGACTCTGCGAATGAATCCACCTTATTTTCTCCTTCATCTGCAAAAAAATAGTTTTGTTTTACTTTCCGAACTGAAGAACACCTAATCCATGTATTTTTAAGAGAAGGAACATGAGTGCATTTGTTGCCTAGAAACTCATTATAATACAGCTGGAATACTGCCCTGTGAGGGCCAGCTGATGCTACTGCTTTTTAACAAATGCTTTTCTCTTCCAGATATGATTAGTTATGGACTATTTACTGAATATTTAAATGTAATAAGTGAGGTTCTTAAACTGCCTGTGAACAGAAGCTGGTGAATAGAGGAGTGTGAGAATCAGACACACAAATAGGGTTTTTAAAACCCCTTCGTGGAAGATTAGACATCCTTCTCGACTTGTCACCTCTGCTTCCTGTAGAATCAGAAACCAACGCCAAGATGGCTTCCAAGGCCAGGTTAGACGGGGTTGAAAGTTTTATCAGCCTGACCATGAACAGTTAGCATGTTCTGGACTTCCCGGGGGGCTGAGAATAATGCAAAGATGGGATAGAGAGGGAGCAGGAAGACCCACAAAGCCAAGTCCTCAGTCCAGAGACCACAGAGAGACTTCACTGCATCAGAGAGAGGCTTAAAGAGAACAAAAATAAAAATCTATCATGGCAATGGGTGCTAAAATGATTATCAGTATCAAACTTGTACTATCTTACGAATTAAACCATTAAAACAAAATCCAAGTCAGTTTTAAAAATAAAGTTTTACAGTTCTAAAACCACATGGTAGTAATGTGATGTGGTATCAAACAGACTAGACTGAAAATTGGAAAGTTCTGGAATCTTTTTTTCCTTGTTCTGTTTCTTTAGCCACTTTCCACCCAGCAAATCATTCAACCTTCCTGGGCATTGGGATTCTATTTCTGTCATCCGTAAAATGAAGAACTTGAACTGGAAAATAACTAAATTTACTTCCAGAAATAAACACAAATTTCATTTCATTTAAACACACATCTGTCTTCTATTTGAAAATTTAGAAGTAGATAAAACATTTTGCCTGTTTAACACATGCATTCTAGGTTTCTGAAAGAACATTCTAGTTTCTCTAAAGAGCAATGTACTTTTCTTTATAAAAATAGTAACAAGCGAACACAAAGTTCACTTGGGACACAAGTGAACTTGTGAACACAAAGACTCAAGTAAATTTTGAAAAAGATCATATAACCACTTCCATTTTCTTCCAAACTCCTGATAACGTAGAAGTAGAGGGTAAGGGACGGCCTTGCTGCTGCTAGCTTGAAAACTATCACAGCGTCCTTGAGCAGACCCAGGAGCCAGAACATGCCAGCAGTGGGGCAAAGCTTCCCCCCACCATCATACATCAGAAAGCCCCTACCATCGTATGAAACAGGCTGCCAGGAGTTAGATTTAAGTTGTTAAAACCATAAAGGACAAGATCTCTGCCTTGCCTCTCCCATTGTATTCCATGACTCTGTAACAAAGGGCAAGACTACAGTCATCTTATACTCAGAGGTGGGGAGTACTTGTACTCTGGCAGCCCAAGACCCTAGTGAGGTAAGGCCACCAGATTCTATGACATTTAGCAAAGAAAAAAAATGAAAACCAGCCCAAGATGACTCCATGGAGATCTAAACATGAAGAGCCATGATGACATATTGTGTAGTGATCAAATCAAAGTTTGGTCTACTGAGACATACTGTTTGTCTTTGAGAAGAATACTTCAGGCAGCATTAGGTGATACTGTGAGTGATGGTGGTTACAAGAAAGGCAGAATAAATACTGGAAAATTATCCTCCAGAAACACATAAAAGAATGTCCTTGAGAGGAGGTGGTAAATGCACGTGTTCCCTACTGTTCACACTGCAGACAGTACTAATCAATAATGCACATGCTCCCCTACTGTTCCCACTGCAGACAGTACTAATCAATAATGCACGTGCTCCCCTACTGTTCACACTGCAGACAGTACTGATCAGTAATGCACATGCTCCCCCACTGTTCCCACTGCAGATAGTACTAATCAATAACAGTCTTCTCTATAGCACAGGCATCTCCTAGCCTTATCATCTTTCTCAACTGGCAAACCCCAACCAATTGATCTGCACTGGCATGCAAAAGAAAACCTATTAATATCTTTCCTACAAGAGAAAAAAAGGGCTCTGTGCTGAGAATCAGCATGATCCACTCATATTCTGGGCTCTACCCTTAACCTTCAATGGGCAAGATACTTGCCATCTTTGGACCTCATCTACCATATCAACAAAAGTTGTGGGTGAGAGTAGACTATTTCTAAGTTCTCTTGGTGCAATCCCAACCCTAAATATTTATAATCTTAAGCAATGGGGGATATTCCTAAGTAACTGAGGAAAAACAGGAACTATCCTGTAATGTAAGAGGTGAAGTTAGTTGTTGAAGTCACACAGCCTCATCATTTTGTTTTCCTCTGGATAGAGCTGCAGCTACTAATTAAAAGATCCTCTAACAGCAGTGGTTTAGACCCATAAGTCTTCTGGTCTAACTCCCTCCCGGATGACAAATTAGATGTTCCAGGGGTCACCTGATTTGCATAATATATTGTAGGTAAATCTACATACCCTGATTATCAACACCACGATTATCATTACAAGTATGTATTTAGAAGCTTTACAGAGTGATTACCAAGCCATAAACACAAACCTAGTGACAAGCCAGTACCTTTCCTTAACAGTAATTAGTCTTCATGCTTTCTGATCACGATCCCTCAACACATAAATACTTTTAAGGATCCATGTCCTTTTTAAAAATAATTTCTTCTGGTCTCTTGTTCATTGAGCTCATGTATTTTACCCCATCTTTCTTTTAGGACAGAATCTCAGTATATCACCCTCAGTAGAGTGGTGTGGCATCACAGCTCACAGCAACCTCAAACTCTCAGGCTTAAGCAATTGTCTTGCCTCAGCCTCCCAAGTAGCTGGGACTACAGGCACCCACCACAATGCCCAGCTATTTTTTATTGCAATTGCCATTGTTGTTTAGCTGGCCCAGGCTGGGTTCAAACCCACCACCCTTGGTGTATGTGGCTGGCGCCATAACCACTGTACTAGAGGCACCAAGCCTACCCAGTCTTTCTTATCTGCCTTTACAAGTTCCCTAATTTATAATGCCCAACATGTGTGTGAGTGGGCAGTGTGCTTCCTTCACCATGCTATAAATGTGCTAAGATCTCATCTAACACCCGCCCTATGGAAACCAGAGGGCAGCTATTTCCTGCTGCATTGTTGTCGATGTTTTTTTACTCATATATGGCTATTGGGTATGCATCCTTGAGCACTGATTAATTACCTCCCTAAAAAGGGGACTAATATACCACAGGGTACTAATATACCATATACCTTGAGCATTAATCATTTAACTCCCTAAAAGGGGGACTAATATACCATAAAATGAAATGAATGTTTCTGTAGATTTTTACTATTTAATAGGAACTCAAATTTTCAAATGCTTTATTGATTTGACAATAAAGAAACCAGAGGCTTTTCAGGCTGTATACAAAATACAATGAACATAAACTCACCCAATGACTATGTTCTTATAGGACATCAGTCCAGAAGCATCCTAGCTTGACAACCAAAGGAGGTAAGGCCCATGACGTTTAGCACAAACAAGCACAGGAGAAAGGTGGAAGGTTAGATGAGTCGTCAGAGGACTTGCATTCCATCCTGGCCTCTCATACTGAAGGACTGGTTAGCACAATTTTCTTATTTCCTTGGGCTTTAACCATAGAGCGAGAGGGTTCAACTTGCTTTCTAAGATCACATCCCTATTTATATTTTCCACGGCAGCCTCTGGTATCCCCCATGTGTGGCAGCTCCCCTGGGCAGGTGCATGATTTTCTACATGGCAGCATCTACCAGCCAGTGGGCCTGTGCACCCAGGATGACCCAGTGCCAGCCTGTTAGAGCCCCTGCTCTAAGATTAACCCAGAACATCTCACAGCAGTAGGGAAAGCAACCTGTTTCAACAACAGCTAAGAAAAAAAAACTTCCAGTCTCCACCTTCCACCTTTACGTCACTCTACAAATTGGAGAATGTACCATGTTCTCTTCCGATGTCAGGAGCCAGCTCAGCTGACCCTAAAACACTCCCTGAAGCACCTGGAAAAGCCCTACAACTCTATCAAACATATTTCCGGGCTAAAAAAGAACCACAGTGATTTTCAAGTTTTCTAACCTGATGCTTTCACATTAAAATTAAGGACCTAATTTTGATGGCAATATGTTGACTGTACATCAGTTTGAGGAGTTTCACTGTCTTTACAATATTAAGTCTTCCAATCCATGAACATGGGATATCTTTCAATTTGTTAGGCTATCATAATTTCTTTCAACAATGTTTTGTAATTTTCAATTCTTTTTTATGCTATTCCAAATACAATTTTTTTAAATTAAAAAATATATATATTTAAGGACCTAAGATCCAGCGAGGTAGAAATGCCAGTATTAGAACCAAAGATTCACGATTTCCAGGTCAGTGTGCTGACGGGGGAAAAGATGGAACCACGGGAAGATCAACAATATTTAATACACATAGGTTTATAAATCATAAAATATAGAATGTTTTAACATTCACACTGAAAATCGTAGAAATCTCCACACCTTTACTGTCACGGTGAGGCTGCAGAGTATGAGAGAAAGATTATTTACTCTGCAGCTTAAAACAGCTTTTACTTATTTACTGCTAGTCAAGTTAACTTCTTTGTGCTCTGTTTCTTACCTATAAAATAGTATTAACAATGACTTCATTAAATAATTTCTGCAAGTTAAAGAGAAACAACTAACGTACTGTGGCTACCACTGTGTCCTCAGGGCATCCCTTTGCCAATTCCAAAGATACATACTATTTAACAGTCATACCAAGTCACTGCAAATTAAAGTATGTCTCTTCACCCTGGCCTAACAGCAAGGTAACCATGTAGGAAAACATCCTAAGAGGTGCTAGGAGTCTTGAGGACTCTCAAAGATGACATTATCCCACAATGGTCCTGAAGGATACTTCTCTCTTTCTGTCTCTTGGAACCATCCTTCATGGAAATATGTCTGGTAGTAGTGTGAGCAGACGAGAGGTTTGTTTAAACCTATTTTAAACTCAAACATCCATATCTTGATGTAGCCATTAAGAATCATAATAATGCCATAGGAAAATTTTCAATGGGTTAACTCAATAAAACTAATTTAAAAGGGCATTTATAATACACGTATAATACAAATTGTGTGTGGAGGGTAGGGGAGGTTAAATGTGGATAGCTTAAAATGTTAACAGCTCTTATTCAGTGGCAGGATGACTGGGGTCTTTTTCTTTCTGTCTTCAGCCAATTTTTATGATATAAGAACATGCGGTAAGAACATGACTTGGTAACTTAGAGATGCAGGACCAGCAGAAATTAAGAGCGTGAGCTTTGCGATCTAACCACCTGAATTCCAAACCTGACTCTGTAACTCACTAAGTACGTAACAATGCCTAAGTCACCTAAAATCTCTGAGCCTCACTCTCCTCCTGGATAAAACAGGATGAATAGCATGTCTCCATCGTAAAGCCACGATTACGATTACAGGAGTTAGTATGTACGAAGTGATTAAAATAACGCCTGCTAAGGGGTCAGGACTCAACAAATGCCCTCCATGGCTGTTGATGTTACTAATTTCTTTTTTCTTTCTTTGATACAGAGTCTCACTATGTCACCCTTGGTAGAGTGCCATGACATCACAGCTCACAGCAACCTCAAACTCTTGGGTTTAAGCAATTCTCTTGCTTCAGCCTCCCAAGTAGCTGGGACTACAGGCACCCGCCGCAGCACCTGGCTATTTTTTGATTGCAGTTGTCATTGTTGTTCAGCTGGCCCAGGCTGGGCTCCAACCGGCCAACCTCAGTGTATGTGGCTGGTGCCATCACCACTGTGCTATGGGCACCAGATGTTACTAATTTCTATATTATTATTTACTATGTCTTTAAAATAAAAATGAAACTTAATCCCTTTCAGAAAGGAAGAAGCAAGCCTTACTCATCTCTTCTCCCTGCTTCCACCTGAACCTCAAAACTCCAAGCATCAGGGTATTTATTCCGTGGCATAGAGTAGCTTTTTTTTTTTTTGTACCAGAATGTTTACTGCAGCCCAATTCATAATTGCCAAGTCATGGAAGAAGCCCAAGTGCCCATTGACCCACAAATAAACCAACAAACGATGGCACATGTACACCATGGAATACCATGCAGCCCCAAAGAAAGATGGAGACGTCACCTCTTAGATGGAGACGTCACCTCTTACATGCTGACGTGGATGGAGCTGAAACACATTCCTCCCAGCAAAGCCTCTCAAGAATGGAAGAAAAAGCAACCATCATCAGTTAATTTTCTTCTGCACGAATGAAGTCTTGTGATTCCTCACATTATGCAGAAATGTCAGAGACCACCAGTGTGTTTCATAGTAATAGGCTGTGAGTAATTATTCTTCATACCTGAAGCATTAGCCCCTTATCTAGATCAAGAGCATGTTTTGACTGGGGAGTGAAGTAGCCCAACCAGGTCCCAGTTTGTGGTCAAACAGGAAACCACAACAGCGGGACCCAGGCTTCACTCTGTGCGTCACAGGACACCCTTCCCAAAATAGAACTCTTAAGGTCGGTTCCTCAAACATGCGGTGAAGTACATGCAAACTGAATTTCATTTTATCTTTAAATTAGATTCCAATGGAATAAAAATAACCCAAGATTGTTATAATTACACATATGCAGTAATTCTTCAAGGTAATTCTTCGAATAAATGTAAATCAAATGAGGTGATAAGAATGTAGCAATCAATTAAAACACACCTCAGATGCTGCATGATGGTTGCCAGTGAGTCCTTTCAAATCCTCTCTACCTTTGAGAAACTTCACCTTCATGAACAGCCAGTCCCAAGGCACGGCCCCCTGTCATCCCCCTGACCCTGAGACCACATGGCTGTCTTCTGAACTGTTTCCCTTTCACTCCCAGGCTCACCTTTCTTTTCTGCACCTGCAGGTGGCCATGGGGTCAGGGGTCAGGGGTCTGCCAGGTTCCATTTCCTGTCTATTTGTGGACAGCTCTTGCTCCAAAAACCCATCCATTCATTGATCATTGCTTTAACTGTCAATCTCCGGTGAACCATTCCCACGCCCAAACCCGAGCCCTGTGGTACTTCTAGGCCGCAAGGCCTTTTGTCTCCCCAAGTGGCCATGTGTGCTCACTTGAACCCTTTCCAGAGTTCTCCAGGTAAAAGCGCTTAGCCCCAAATTCACCATGCTGCCTCCATTATACCTTTTAAAAACAAATTTCACCTTTTCCATCAGATTCAAAAGTCCATGATTAAGCCTTCTCGTGGACTTAACAGTTGCCATTTGAGGGATGAAATCAACAGCATCTGTTCCCCGCATTCGAAGGGAGTAAAAATGAGGGAAAAAATGCCAGAAACGGAACCACTTTCCACCACCTTTTCCTGACTTACACAATGCCGGGGGCTTCTCGTGGTGAATGCCCCACATCTTTGAACATCTTCCTACATTCGGGGATTTTCTCACACCATGAGTCCAGTTTTCAAAGCCAGGAAATTCTAAGACTGTCTTATTTCTGGGCACCAAACCAGGGAGAACCAGTTTCCTGGCAGGAGCAGTTGGTGAGGCATTTGGTTCCTCAGCTTCGGGAAGCCAAGTCCTGGCATCACAGGTGCTAAGAAGCCATATGATGAAAGAGAAGTCCTAAGGTGTGGCTGAGCAGCCCCAGCGCCCTGCTTCTGGGCATCAACCCAGAGATTCTGGGCACTTATTAATATTTGTTACTATATTATATTTTCTCACTAAACTAACGTGCGCCTAGTCTCCTATTTGCAATAGAAACCCTAATGTATATACCATAGCATTAAAATTCTGCTAATTCTGAGCAGCACAAATTAAGCATTAGGAAAAAGTGGTTGATTTCGAGAACAATTGTGTTTATTTCCCCAGAGGCCAATTCTGTACAGCAAGCTGTGTTTGCTCTGCTGCAGAGCCATAGAAAATCCACACTTCCATGAAATGGGAATACAGCAAGTCCTACTCCAAATTTCACCATGATTTCCTTAGGAAAGTCTAGTGAGTGTTTCTTCTGAAAAATGAGATAATTTGCTGACAGTAGTTTTATGAAAACCTGTGTTTTCTTCGCTCCTGGGCATAAATTACACCCTATTTAGTTTCCTAAATAGGCATCTCAAGGTCACTGGTAATCAACTTGTTATGGTTATAGAAACAGAATAATTAGCATGGTGAATCCTGGAATCAAAGTATCCGGATCTGAATTCCAATTCCACCACTCAGAAATTTTGTGACCTTGGGCAATAATAAACCATATATCTAGGCATTCATTTCTTTATCTGCAAAACAAACCATTTATACCTACTTTATATGAGTTTTGTAAAAATGGTCTAAAAACTGGGAGGTGCCTCCTCTCACACTGGCTGCCATATATTCAGCACTCAATAAAGGTCACCCAGTGTGATTATTGGTATTATTAGCAAGTGTGATGGTGATGACGCCCATACTATGCGAGGCCTTCCAGAACGTAACACATCTGACTAAGCCCCACACCAGACGTCTATTTAGTAGGGCCACCGAACATTAAATTTCTCAGTTGTTCCAAAGTACTTTTGGGACTAAGTTGCCCACACTCCTTGGCTGAGAAAAATACACTGGGTATAAGCTGCCCAGCTGCAAAGCATCTTGTTCCCTTGATGAGCTGTTGTCTGCTTTGTGCCTGGAAACAGCTTTTCTACACCAGAGCCCCTTTGAGGACATTTTGGCCTCAGCTTAGAAGGACAGTGAGCTACTGCAATTGCTTTTATAGAGGACTGCAGAGTTCCCAAATACTCAGTTCTAGCCAATGTTTCCAGTAGGGGTCCATTTCCTGTGGCTGGGCAAAGACAAACACTTGTCTTGGGACAGTCAGGTTCCGAGCATTTTGCAAATATGTTCACTTAATAGTTCCCTGGGAATATATCATCTCTGGCAAACATTAACTTAAAAAGTTAGTTGTTTGTTTAACCAAAAAAAAAAAAAACTTGTTGCCATAAAAACACACTCTTGCAAAGCTTGTAAGCCTAAGTGTTGATTCTGTCACCACTGTAAACAGGTTACCCTAGGTTTGGGTTGATATTCAGTATTTCTTTTACCCATAAACAATGGTTATTACCTTTGTTTGGAGTTATCCTTTTGATAATCTAAGGAATGTTCTCTACCATTTCCTCAGAACAAAAAAAAAATACACATCATCTATGTCTATAGAGAACTGAGAAATAATTTTTAATTTAAAGCTCTACAAATAATGCCCAATAAAGTGTCCCTTCACTGGTATTCTATAAATCAGAAATCTCTAGGAACTGACTCTTCAGTTCTTTGCCAAAACAATACTGACAGAATCAGGTGTAAATGCCCAAATAAACTTGCCCTGCCCAGGCAGGGTCAGGTTCATGGCCCACTCAGGAAGGGTCAGACTCATGTCCCCCCCTAGGAAATAGGAATGCCATCAATCCTGGCAGCCCTAACCCTTTACATCCCTGCCCACCACAGCCCACGTGCAGATATCTCCCTAGTCAGGAAACTCTCCCCACCTGCACGCCAGGTGGAATAATCGTCACTTTAATTGCATGAATTGGATCTCCGTCTTCCTTTTGCCCCACGTCTCGGAATGATTTTATCCTTGGGTCCAGAACCTTTCAAATACCACCTGGTGTTCCTAATAATGTCCCTGGCTTCATGAAACCCTTGGATCCCATGTATGGATTATTTATAGCCCAGCTACTCAAAACACAATCCTCAGACCAGCAACATTGGCATCACACAGGAGGCTGTTAGCCACAGAATCCCAGACCCGACCCAGACTACTCAATCGAGTACGCACCTTCACAAGATCCCCGCAGTTGATTCATAAAGCACATTAAACTTTGTGAAGCACTGCTTTGGGGTCCATGGACAATTGTTTAAGAACCTCTCATCTCCAAGATTCTTTCAATGCTTGAGTCACAAGTAAAACTCTAATACTACTTTCTAGAAGCCCCCAAAGAATGTACTTCATTCCGAAGAGAAAACAAGACAACAACCAGATCATAAGTAAAGATGTAATCTGTCAGATGACGATCACTGCTATAGGGTCATGGGGTGAAAGTGATGGGCATGTCAGTGCCGGGCTACTTGTAAATGGGGTGGCAAGGGAAACACTGTGGGTAAGACAGTATCTGAGCAAAGCCCTGAAGGAAAGACAGGAAGGAGACCAGCACCACTGGAAGGAATTGTTTCCTACCAGAAAATACTGGAAGGTAAAACCCTGAAGCAAAAAGGTGTTTGATGCATCTAAAGATCAGGAGGTCCTGCTCCCGTGGGGTAGAAAGAAAGAAAGAAAAGGCCAGAAGGTGAGATCAGTGAGGCTGGACGAGGGTGATAAGGCAAGCTCTAACAATCACTGACCCATGTGCCAACCGCGGGGGAAGGATCAGGAGAGGGACGCGGTGAGTAGAGGCTGCCCCCTCTCTTGCATTTAGCCTTAGGAAGCCTCTCCCAGAAAAGATGGGAGATAGGATTTCAAAGGCTGCTTGAAATACAACTTACTCCCATCAGAAAGCAATTTAGTCTTTTTTTTTTTTTTTTTTTTTGGAATGGAGGCTTAAAATATAGTTGCTAAGTACCACTGGCAAAAACCAGATTCTGTTTCAGAAGGTCTGGCACATACTTGGCAGGAAAGAAACGTACTAAACTGGAATTAAATAATAATCCTGTGACTGGCTATAATTCAGCCATATCTTGGCTACCCCTTTAGGCTTATGCTCATCATTATTCTGGACCGTAACTCAACAGTCCCCCAGCCATCTTGTCTGAACATCTGTTTCGGGAACTCTTGTGACTTTCCGCGGCGTGCGCTCGCCTCTCGGACAGCAACCAGATGACCAGTGCCATCTCCTCAACGTTGCACTTAAACATCTTGCATTTCTGAGCCTATGCCAAGTTCTCATTGGGAGACACAAGGTTTTTGGTAACAGGGAAATGTGCTCTTCTTGTTGTCACGTGTAAACCGCATGAAAGAGATCATGACTGTATTGCTTCAGAAATCACGCCAGCAACTGTAAAGATCAGCCCAGCCTCCAAAGAACAGCAATCAATTTGTCCAACCTTTGTTCCTGGGTTAATCTAATCCATGCTAATCTCTGCCCACTAAGGCAAGGAAGATGCAACAGTAACTCCTCACTCAGAACCGCTTCAATCACATTCATGTTCCATGTCAGCTCTCTCTTAAAATACTTCCTCTTCTTCAACCAGAATGAAGGCAGAATAAATCTTTCTGGGCCTCCCAGAGATTCTGTATCTAATCCCGCCAAAAAAGGAATTTGCAAGTCAAAAAAAAAAAAAAGCTAAATAAAACTAAGGATACTAAACGGAGGCCATTATTCACTTGCAGATAGGTATAATCCACTTTAAGAAAATTCATAAAAAGAAAAAAAATTGAGGGATCGTGATTCACAGAAGTTCCCTCTTCCCACTCAGTTCTCTGTACAACACTGAAGTGAGCAGGATGAATAGAGGTCATAATTTACAGATGAAAAAATGGTGCCTGGAAGAGGGAAAGAGACACTCACTGCGCAAAGATGCACGTGACAGAGAATACACGGAGTCACCGTCCTTTACCCCCCAGCCAGGCAGTCCAGCAGCTCACACCACACAGGACTACTTGCGGGCTTACTGTACACAGAAGCTATTCTGATTTGCTTCGAGATTTGGTCACAGATCATTAACTACTTTGAGAAGAAATGGGGACTATGAAATTTAGAGTTAAAATACCAGGAACCATTGCTAAGTGAAAATCAATCAGAAACGAAGATTAAAGCATCTCTGAAATTTGAATGCAAGTCAATGGGAGCATTGGATTCGACCTTCAAAAACTTAATTTCCACAATTCTCAGGACTATGTCTATTGTACCAGAGGAGGTACCCCGAGGATGTCAGTATTTCCAAGGAATCACTCACCCCATCTGGCTCCACATGTGACCTATCTTAACTCTACAGGTGACTGGCATACAGCAAGCAGAAACTCAACGCTGTAAAAACCTTCAAACCCAACACTGTAAAACCTTAAACCTTTTACAAAGACAATCAGCACAAGATGTGGCTTCATGCTGACAAATGAAATCACACCAAGAACAAGTAAACAAGCTAACTCCAGTGAGTGTTTCCATGGATAAAACTCTTAAAAATCAAGTTCACCAATCAATAAACTATTTCTCAAGATGTGGCAAAGCTTGAAGTTCACGTACAGGAAATCCTCAACATGGGAACCATTGAAAAATTCCATCAGTGGCTCCCATAATAAATCCTCTGCATGTAATCACTTATCAAGAGAAAAGTCTTATAATGAGCATGGCTGTGCTTTTCCGGGACTTGGCAATGACCCTGAGATATTAGAGATCCCAGGTCTCTTTCCATGTCCGTATCACCCTGGGACTGATGTGTTTTCTTGGTTCTTCCTATTGGTAATCCTCCCAAAAAAGAGAACTGCCAGCAAGAATGCTTTCTCCCTTACCAACTGTAGATAACACATTCCACTTTAAGAGATCTCCTTGGTACAATCCCATGCATGTTGGAAGATCCATTCAGAAACACAGCCCTCTCATTTTACGGACTAGAAAACTGAGATGGTTAACGATTTGCCTGAAGGCTATGCTAGCTTATTTCTGTAAATCCAGGCCAGGAACTCCAGTCTCCTGGCTTCCTATCAGCTGCCGTTTCCACTATGTCAAGCTATCTCCTCTATGAGTCATTCCACACTGTAGGACAGATTCATACTTTATCCTCCAAATCCAATTCAAATGTCCTACATTTTAACTCACCCGTAATTACTAAATTGGACCAGAAGTTTAAAAGCAACTGCTTTTTCTATTACAGTGGAAATTTTGGCTCAATAACTATAAATGTCTTACTAACAACATGGTACAAAAACGCCAGCCTTTCCAGTTTTGGTTTTTTTTTTTTTTTTACCCTTCCGGGCTGTCTCTGAACAAGGATTTTCAATACTGAGTGACACAGGGGAAAAGTCTGCAATCTGCCCAGCAGAGTGCTTCACCCACCCAGCGCTCTGACTCTCACCCCAAACGTATGGCTCTATTTAGAGTTTTAAGGTAACGCCAGCACCCAGTAATAGGCAATGTTCGTTCAGTGAGCCCCTGGGCTGTTCTATCGGTCCCTTGCACACACCGTGTCTTGTTCGATCTTTATCATAACCTTCAGAAGTGGCTACAAGGAGCTCCACTCATCAGATGAGCAAACTCAACTCCAGAGATCCTCAAGATCAAACAGAGAACAGAAAAGTCAACACCGGAGTCCTCCACTACGCTAAAATGTCTCCAGGTAATATAAGGACTAGTACCCATTTTCCAGCAGAACACATTCTTCAGGTCCTGTCCTTTCTGAATATCTCATGTTAAGGAAATAAGTGGAAGGTACCAAAACGTCTAATAAGAATGTTATTTCCATCACACGCATCCTCAATCAACTTCCAACCCGCTGATCTACATTTCTTCAGCCACAGCCCTTCCAAAGGACAATGACCCAACTCCTGCACGGCCACTGTTTTAGGGGTCACGAAATCAGGCCTTCTGCAGGCTGGTTACCTGAAAATCAAGCTTCCCCATATGCAAAAAGAACTTATAATAGCAGTGCTTTGGGTGGCTGGAAGGATTAAATGAAGTAATGTATGCAAAGCCCTTGAGCAGCGCCACATAGTAAACTCTATAAATGGAAGCCGCTACTATTATTATCCCTGTCCTTAAAAAACTAACAAAGCAGGCAACCACATTTCCACATCTTGGGTGGATTATTCAGCTTCCGAACGTTTACTGAGCATTGATCAGATGTAGAGTTGTACAGGGGGACTGAAAGAGTAAGAAAGGAAAAACAGACCCTCTCCCAGTCCTGCAGGGCCTGAAAGTCCACTGGGGGGGGAAGGGCGGGGAGGCAGAGAAATGCAGATGAGACCCCAAAAAACCCAGAAACAAAACAGTTCTATGCCGGATATACATAACGGATAATGTAGATTATGTGCTGGTGGTGACCAGGGTTGGAGGGCACACGTGCCATCACTGAGGCCACCACACACAGTGGGAAGGGCAGGGCAGTGGCTCAGCGGTGGCATAGAACAATGTGAGAAAAGTAGAACGATCATGGGCCTCCAAGGACCACAGGAAACATGAATCCATCAGGATGGGACACTCCTTGCACATTATAAAGCTGCTCCAGTCTTAGATGTGATTTCCAAGGTGGAGGGCTCTTACAAAGTGTTAACCAACCCCACTCACAACGTGCCATGTACGAGAGGGCTGCACGGTTCTCTCCTGGGGGTTCACAAGTTAAGGGGACAACACAGTTTAGATTCATGTTTCCTCCAAACCTCCAACCCTCAGGCTGAAGCTTGACCCCCAGTGTCAGAGGGGGGTCTGGTGCGAGGTGTTGGGTGGGGGTAGGGGTCCCACATGAATGGCCTGGTGCCCTCCTCAGCATACTGAGTTCTTGCCTTGAGAGTTCTCTTCAGGGCTGGTTGTTGAACAGAGCCCAGCACCTTCCCTCTCTCTCCACGTGACCTCTGCACACCTGGGCTCTCCTGCACCTTCTGCTGTGAGTGAATGCCGTCTGAGGTCCTCCCAGAGGCAGATGGCAGCACCATGCTTGCTGTGCACCCCCTTTCTTTAGGAATCAGCCAGCCTCCGGTCCTCCTCCATAGCAATACAGACTAAGAAAGGGGAGCACCCAGCTAGGATATCTGGGGGGACGGGGCTGGTGCCGCATCCACCATGCAGACGACCTAGCTTGGGGCTGTGCTCTGCTACTCTCCAACTCTGTGACCTTGGACTTCCACTCTCTGGGCCTCAGATTTTCCTCATCTGTGTGTTGGGGCTAATAATAGCCACCTCCCTAACACTGCTGGTGTGAAGACTCCTCAGAGTAACAGATGAAAAGCGCCTGGCAGCCTCCCAGGCCCCTCCCAGGGAGCACGCCAATGTCTGCATTATTTCAAGGAGCTCTCCTACAGGTGTGCTGCTCTCTGTCCTGCTCTAGCTCTTGATACCTCCTCCAAGACCAGACATCCAGTAGCCAAACTTTTAGCACTGCGCTCACTTGGCAGGACTCGGAGTTTGGATGTAGTCTCACAACAGAAATGCAAGGGAACCAAAGCAGCCGCAGCGAGGCCTGGGCCTTAACAGGCCGGACCAGATCTGAAGGAGAGAGGCCCGTCTGCGTTGCTTCACACGTTCCAGTGACCGCTCAAGCAGGAGACTAAGGATTTTTCCCTGTTCTTTCCAGTGCAGAGGCCTGAGCATCTCATTGCAAGGACGGTGTACTCGGTGCTCTCCACACCGTGCACAGAAAACCCACAGGAGCCTTCTCTGACTTTAGACAAGAGCCCCCAGCCGGAAATTAGAAGGCACAAGGACATCTGTTTTTCAATTTACCAATTTTTCATTTTGCACGGACATAGCCCAGTGGTTCCCAAACTGTCATGACCTACAACCCTCTGAGGGCTTTGGCCAGCCCCTGGAGCTCCACATCATCCTGTCATAAAAAGATAAAACCTGAAAAACCCCAGCGTCTCATGCATTTCCCAAGCAGCGCTCGGGAACAGCTGCGCGGAGCTGGACTGAGCCAGAGTCTGGGGACGGCCCTCGCGGTGGTGGGCTTTCTGCTATTACTTCATTTGCTGCTCCTAACGACCTGTGAGGACAGTAGCACCAGACACATGTAAAACGTGGGACTAAAGGTTTCCAAGGTGAACAGAAGCAATTCACATTCCAGCCACTGTCCGCTGGTAAGATCTGCATTTGACCATAAGAATAGACGACCCCCACTGAGCCAGCACTCTGTATTCCAGTGACTTCTAACTGGTGTGCCAAGAAAACTTTTAAAGATCATTAAGCAAATTATTTTCAAAAAAAGATCAAAGCACAGTAAGTATATTCTTTTACTTTTTTTTGATCAACATAACTTAAGTTGCCATGGAAGTTTATAGGTTCAAGTGTGCCGCAAGGCAAAAAGGTGGAGAAACGTTCATCTATTCATTCATTTAACCAATAAATACTAATTAAAAACCTGTTTGACCAGCCCTAAGTAATATAGTGAGACTCCATCTCTTAAAAAAAAAGAAAAATTAACCAGGTGTGGTGACATGCACCCATAGTCCCAACTACTTGGGAGGCTGAGGCAGGACAACTGTTTAAGCTCGTGAGTTTGAGGATACAGTGAGCTCTGATGATGCCTCCATACTCTACTCTTGGTGACAGAGTGGTATTCTCTGTTTTAAAACAGGAGGAAAAAAAAAAGGAAAGGAGAAATCTATTCTGTGCCAGACATTAGAAGTGTGGGGTGCAGCATAAAGATAATGTCAGGGGGCGCCTGTGGCTCAAGGAGTAGGGTACTAGCCCTGGCCAAAAAAATAAATAAATAAAAAGATAATGTCCTGGGTGGCGCCTGTGGCTCAGTAAGTAGGGCACCAGTCCCATAACCAAGGGTGGCAGGTTCAAACCCAGCCCTAGTCAAACTGCAACAACAAAAATAATAATGTCCCTGTTCTCATGGGAGTTTACAAGAAAGAAAGACAGAAAACAAACCAATACATATATAATATGATCTCAGTTGTATCAGAGTCAAGATGAAAAATAAAGCCTGGTGTCAGTGAAGAAAGGGTGAGGGAGTGAATATAAGCTGATCGTAAATAAAGCAAGAGGGCTGATCAGGCCAAGATCAGGGGAAAGGGAAGTACCCAGTAGGGCAACAGCAAGTGCAAAGGCCCTGGGGCACATCCAAGAAAAAGCAAGAACATAGCTCAGAGTGAGATAAACGAAGTGGACAGCGGCAGGAGGTGAAGCTGAAGTGGCTGACTTGGGCCAGCTTGTGCCTGGTTCTGGGCAGCCACAGCAAGGCCTGAGCACTGTATGCAACTCAAAAGCAAATTATATTTTTAAAAGTTCACTATGGATGCTCTGGGGAACACTGAATATGCAGGAGCAAGCTGCAGAGAGCTTGTCAGGGGAGGTTTCAGCAGTGTAGCTGGACTCCTCTGCCACAGTTTAACTCATACAGCTGGACTTCAGTGTTTTGAAGGTTTTCATCTTGGTATGGAATCATGGTGGTCCTGGAGGAATTCTTTTGAGAGAAGTTCTTTTGAAACCCAGTTTGAGGAATGCTGAAACTGAGAGTAATGGTCCTGTCACTTGGAGTAAACACCCATGATGCCACTATGAAGTTTTCATCCAGGGGACAGTGCAGTAAGCATGTGATCGAGCAGGACAACAGAGAGCACAGAACCACACTCACGGTGCTACACTGTCACCTTTGTAAAAGGTGAAGGCCTCACTCTTTCACCCCTCCATGATCCAATGCCAGAGCAGCATGATCTTGCTATAAAAATGTAGAACCTCCATAGCTGACTACCTCCTTAAGTTGGCCTAATTTTCAGACTGGACATGCACCACATGTACATATCAGGACAGCAGACCTAGTTCCTTATGCCGGCCACTGCCATATGTTGACCACATTGTTACACTCCCTTGGTCGTCAACTTACAGAGGTTCTACTGTAGGTTCCAAAGTTCTAAACTTTTAAAAGAATCATAAGTTTCCCACATTTCTGCACTATAGCAACCTTCTACGGACACACCACACAGTAAGCCTCCTCCTTTTCTAGGGAAAAACTCTTTGAAATACTCAAGTGTGACTGGTATTACCTTTCTGCGTAAAAGATCACATTTTGGAGAGACTAGAAATATGTGATCAGTATGTCATCAGACGGCCATGTTCGGTCTCCAACTAAAAGCTGGCTTGTTTGGTATTGAAATCATCCCCACATTTCAGTCCACAATTTTTGTGTTATTTCCCTTTTTCATTACAACAACCCAGTCAGCTACAGGAGCTTTGATAGCGACATGATTTTGCTGATCGTGGGGAAGCAGAAAGCCTCCCCATTGTCATGTGAGGAGTGAGAAAGCCTCCCCATGGCCATGTGCTCAGTGAGAAAACCACTCAGGTGGTTTTACCTCTAGGCCGGGGGTCACTTGATCAGGCCAAGCTACTCTCCAACCAGACACTTAGTTTCCAAGAGAAAGAACCCTAAGGCAATTTTACTCTTTTGTAAAGTTGCTAGAACAGAATGGATAACTATTAATACAGGCAAAGATTCCTGAAAGAGAATAAGCCTGTGTGTACCCCTCATGCCTACCTTAAACCAGTCCCCAAAGCTGGATTCTTTCAATGGGTCAAAGATCAAAACCTCTGCTAAAGAACAGAGGACGCAACTTGGACTCAGACGGGCAGGAGGAACATCGATGCTCAACAAAAGAGCAAATGTGTGTGCAGAAACATGAATCTGGATCTTTAAAGAAAACTTTCTGGAGAAGGTCAAAGTTTAACAGTTTTCAAAGGAAAAAGAAAAGATGGAATATAGTTTTTTCCAGCAAGGGAAAGAAAACTCCAATACACGTCAAGTCTTGCACATGGGATAAAACCTCTGCGTACTCAAGACATTAAATAAAATACTGAATGATCTGGAAACCATGTGGAACAGACTTGACTTGAGTCTCCTGCAAAGTAAATATCCCTAGAAAAGCAGAGTGACCACCAAAACACAGACCAGACCAAATCACTATGAGGGTCACACCTGGTTTGGGCTTGTGCTCCATCCGGTGGGCTGAACCAGCTTCATTCCCAGAGGAAGGGCAAGTACAGGAGAAAGTCTCAGTGAGGAACAAGAGGTCTGAGATTCTACCTGCAGGTAAAAAAAGATCGGCTGTGGCCCTAACTAAGAAATAAAGTCGGAAACACTAGCCATGGGCCGTTCTTATAATAGCTTTGGGCATTTCCTAGAACCTGGGTATTCCTCACATTTTTATAACGATTATTACCTGTCTGTTTTCCTATTATTCTTTGCCTATTTTTGACACATGCCACATTGCACTGATGTAAGTATTTTATCAGCTAAAAACCAATCATCACAGTGATCCTTGGAAAATGGGTAACCTGTTCTTTAGCCTTCTACAAACTCACGCCGCATGGCCTGAAGTCCTACATAACACAGATGCACTGTTAGTATTAATGGGGGGGGCGCAACAGAAAATGTAACCTTGACAGCCAAAAATTGGGGGGAAAATCCAAATGTCCCCCGGCAAGTGAACAGATGAACAATCTGCGTTACCTCCATAAAACAGAATCCTTTGGGGCAAGTGAAACAACACCGATGGATGTCAGGGGGCCGTGCTGAAGAAATGACATGAACAAATCCAGTCTCCAAAGTTTGCACAGTTATTATTCCATTCATCTAACATCCCGGAGATGACATTTTTGGCAGGGGAGATTAGCAGTTTGCAGGCATTAGGGTTGGGGAAAGGACGGGATGACACAGGGGCAGCACGAGGGAGCCCCTTTGGAGGAGGGGAAAGCTCTGTGTCCTGAGGGCGGAGCCTTACACAGGTCTGCACGTGATGAAATCTCACAGAGCTACACACTAAAAAAGAAAAGGAGTTTGTGTGCAAACTAGTGAGAGCTGGCAACGCTCCACAGTTGAGTTAGCAGCGCTTCCCAGCGTCAGCCTGCTGGTTTTGGTAACTGGGGTCTGGCCAGGTGAGTTATTTCCCGTGGAGGAAAGAGACTGCAGAAATTCTCTTCATCACCACTGCAACTCCTGCAAGGTTTGTGCAAAATTATTTCAAAATTGAAAGGAAAAAAAAAAGGTTTTGAAAAACATAACCCCCTCTCCTGCCCTTTCCTCAGAACATTTCAAAACCAGGACCACCAAGTTGCAGAAATTTGACTTTTACCAGGGTAAGAAAGAACATTTGTACTCTGCTACAAGTATCTTCGAATTTAGGCTTGGGCTAGGTGTTTAACCATAAATAAGTTCACATCAAGAGTGGCTGTAGCTAACCTGCCTTTCCGGTACGTACCTTTCTAACTCAAGGCACAAAGACAGAGAGGCATCACGTCAAAAAGGCAGCCAAGTGTCTCCTTGGAGCGCTGGAGACTGTACCGAGATAACCCCCAATGTGTCTGCCAAGCCTCAAGGGCTGTTTGCTATTCACAAGATGGTTTCACTTTGTCCATTTTATTTTTATCCTGAGACTCTCAAATACAGTCTGCCTTCCTGTCCTTTCCACAGATGCCAACGCTTGTTTCTCGGGGGTTCTGTCTCCCCAGCGCTCCTGGCATGTGTCTGAGTAAGACGTAACTCTCCAGCTTCCCAGCCCTGAACGTGAACACCCCCAGTGCTTCCCCCAAGGGCTTCCTGCTTCTCATTAAAGAGAAGTTAAAACAATTCCAAGTACTTTATAAATTTTTCAGTGAAGTTGTCCTTGGTCTGTTTCCTTGCTTCCCTTTCTAACAATTCATAAAACATTGATGCCTCTGAACTTTTTCTGAGTCCTAAGCCCCACTGTCAGCCTTCTGGGTCTCAGGAGAAGCCTGTTATGATGAGTTCACCATCGGTGTCCTTCACGAGTTCTTCACACATGGGGGGAGACGCACATCTCTGCACACTCCTACTTTGAGGGGCACTCGTCCTCACCCCCTTCTCCCTTTATCCCTTAAACATGCACCTTTGGTGTATTTTCTGCCTTCTCTTGTCCATTTCTTTCTTAGCTCCTAACTCTTGGCTCTTTGCCTGATGCAGACTTCCTTTCTTCTGATTCCAGAGAAAAATCCTATCTCAGTGGGGCCACCATGCTGCTAACATCTGACAGCCTCCAAGGAGGACAAGCTGCGGCAGAGGCCTGGAGTCCGTGTCCTCTGGAAAACTGTCCTTCTGACCCAATTTGACAACACAGAATAGCCAGCCTCATGGTTCACAAAACAAGTGATGAACTTCAGCTAGAGCTGCCTGACTATGGGCTAGGCCTCCGTGAGATATAACAGGGCTCAAAGATACTCAAGGAAACCCTCAAAATCCTTAACAAGTCATTAAGAACCCACGTAAATTATGGAAGTATTTATAGGTAAAATAGTATCTTGAATTTGCTTTAGAATATTTCAGGAAAAAATATCAATGGGGGTAGATGACACAAAATTAGCTAAGTGTTGATAAATTATTAAGACAGTGTGAGCAGTCTGTGCTCTCTTTCTGCATATTTGAAATTTTTATAGTATGCAATTTTAAAATCACATGCAATTCAATCTGTATTCTCCCAGTCCCACTGTGAGATACCCCTGAGTTAGCCATTGAACCAAGGGCTCCTGAAGGTGGCTGGTGTCCGGAGGAAATGGATGAGAGTTCATTGATACCTGTGTGGATTCTAGCACAGATCATCAATGTTGAGTCTTTCTATGCCAATGTCATCATCTTCACTGAGACATTATTTGTGCTCATGAAAGGAGCCATTCTTCTGATAAACACAGTCTACTATTGTTTGGGAACACTTAGAAACCTCAGGGCTCTATGTAAGGAGTAACTGCACTTAGATTTCCCAAAATGCAGGATCTTAAAGAACAAGAGCATCCCTAATGGAACCCCACCAGAAAGCATAACCTGAGCATCTACGGTTAATATGTGTTGGAGCTGACTTTTCAGAGTGTAAAGTACCACCAGAGGAAGGAGCCCCACAGGTGTCAATTCCCTTTTTTGGTCACTCCTTGTAACAGTGTTGGGTGAGCTGTCACTGCAGTGGGCTAGCTTCCCAGCGGTCTTTGTGGATGACCCTCCAATCCTCTTAGTCTTAAGAGGTGGACTAATTCAGCTGATGACCACAGCAACTCACGATAAGGTATATTTTTCTGTTCAACTCAAGGGCTTGATAAAATTACTCTAAACTGTTGCATAAACTTCAGGTCTGTGTTGCTTTAATCAACAGATAGTGTTCTTGCTAGATAATAGATAAGATGAATTTTTAATCTTCTAGATGAGGAACGTCAGCCTCCCATGGTGATTATTAAAGTGTATTTTTTTGCAAGGTGCAGAAATTCAAGTGCAGAAGTCCCTGCCAGCAGGTTGAGATGAAGACATCAGATAGTGTAAAAACAATTAACTTCTCTCTCTGTCTCTCTGTTGCTTTGCCTCTCTGCTGTAACGGGCTGTTTCTTCTGATAAAAAAGAATCCTAAGATCTGCTCCAGCCCTCCCATGTCTCAAACAGGATAGGGAAGGGAAGTATGGATCGCTGGGGCTTTTGTTGTCATGTCACTGCTACTGCACAGCAATGGTAATATTTGGCCAACATCAGACAAACAGAGAACATTTCTAAGTATGATAATTTGTATTTAATTATATAACATTTACCTATGAACACCACTGAAGGTTTTCTTCATTGTAAGTGTTATTTTATTTATTGCCGCTTACATAAAAAAGCTACACAAATAGGAGGATTCAGGGTATATTCAAAGTGGGAAAAGGTTTAATGTTTCCTGTTAAGCCAAGAACATTAAGTGAACAGAGATGTAGCACTGGATCCTGGAGGGGGAAAAAATCTAAATTTTCCATGGTTACAGAGGCACAAGACTGTGATTTAATCAGAGTGACTACCTCATGACTAAAACGTTCTGCCACACATTTTAACAAATTAATCAACAAGTCTCTGAAAATTGGCTGTTTTTCATTGACAGTTCAGTTCCTAGACTCTGTATAAAATGAGAGGAAAGGACAGGGCACTAATAGTGGGGATTGAATATTGACGCCTACTGACAATGGACGCCACTGGTCATTTCTTTCTTTCCTTCACTGTACGATGAAGTCCTGCCTTTACCAGGCCCTTCAAAGAGAAAGAGTGGCCTGCTGTTTTCTTCTTTCGGGATACAAATCCAGAGAGTGTGGAAAACATTTATGAAACAGTCTTTCTTGATCTACACAAAAAAGAAATAAAACTTCCTGGAAGGACAGGAAGGCTTCATGGATGTCACATGACAATGGAACAAAGGAGATGCTTTCGCCCAAGAGAGGTCAGCACCTAAGATGTGTGTCACGTTCTACTCTAAGGAGCAAGATCACAGCAGGTGGCAAGGTATTCCTCCCTTCAAATAAAAATTATTTAGAACACAGACAATCTCAACTAGGTAAAGTCTACCAGGAGTGTCCAACTCATGGTCTGCATGCAGATTATGGGAGAACATTTTTTCACTTATCTATGGTAACAAATATCACAAAAATTATGCACGGAGTTTTAGTTGTTCTTTGTTTGGGGGTTTTTGGCTCACCAGCTTTCATTAGTGTCTGCATATTTAATGTGTGGCCCAAGACCACTTTTCCTCATCCAATGTGGTGGAGAGAAGTCAAAAGGTTGGACAACCCTGGTTGCTCAAGGTAGAAAAATCATTCAAGTTTAAACAACTAAGTCTAGTGTTCATGTTTTTCAAATCAAAAATTAAAACATGATCCAACAATGATTCGGACGACTTCAAGCAAAAAAATAGCTATGGACTAGAGGAAAACCAAACCACATATATGACAAAAAACTAGTAACTAGAAAACAAGAGGAATCATCCAACCTCAAAGTAATAAAAGAAAAAATGAAATTAGAAAATGGGCAAAAGACAGACATTTCTCCAAAGAGGATATACGGATGACAGACACGTGAAAAGATTTTCTACACCATTAGACAACAAGAAAATGCACATTAAAGCCATAATGAGAGATCTCTAAATACCTCTCTAAAGGGCTAACACAAACACAATGAGCAGAGCTAATGCTCGTGAGGATGCAGAGAAACAGACCAATTATACATCACCAGAAGAAGGATAAAATGGCACAGCAGCTCCAGAGGACAGTTTGGCCACTTCTTTGAAAATTCTAAACATGCAACTACCATATGACCCAGCAATTGTAGTTCTGGGCATTAATTTCAGAGAAATGAAAAACTCATGTTCACACAAAAACCTGTTCATCAATGTTTACAGCATACAGTTTCATCTGTAATAGCCATGAACTTGAAACAAATACATGTCCTTCAATAAGTGGATGGTCACACGCTGTGGCACACCCAACCATGAATACTTCCAGCAAGTAAAGGCAAAACTATATAGTATATACATATATGAAGTGATACACAACCGGAATGAACCCCCAGGGAATTATTATGAGTGAAGAAAAAAGTCACAAAAGTTCCATTTTGTATACAGTAAGTGCTCACTTCACATCCTTGACAAGTTCTTAGAAACTGTGACTTTACATAAAATGCACAATGAAAACCATTTTCCCATAAGGTTACTTGACATAAACTGAAGTTTCTACATCATATCTCTGGTCATAAAAAAAAAAAATCACTAAACTTCTAAAGAAAGACACAAAACACTAACAGTATTAAACACTGTAATAATGCACGTAAGAGAGATCAATAAAGACAAGGTAGATCACTTATTCAATCATCAATTTGGGCGAATCAGTGAGTTATGGTGGTTGTAAGTGATGGTGAGTTAAACCAAGGAAATTCATAAAAATTATCAAGAGCAGCTCATACCACAAGTTCAAAAACAATAGCAGATGAGAAGGTGGAGGGGCCTCACTTGTGTGTTTTTGTACCGCATCATTTATAGTAGTGCATCTCTCTAATTTTCATACACGTCATGGAATTTTACTTTACAATCATCTATATCCACACCTTCATTCATCTTCCAGCCCACTGACTGCAGTTCACAGTCACAGGCGACCAAAGCTTGTCCCAGTAGCCAGGAAGCAGCCAGGCCTGCAGAGGATGCCCTCACACCCCAAGCACACGCACTCTCGCTTACACTGAGACAATTCACTCACACACACACACACACACCCATTTGCCGAAAGCATCTTTGGGATGTGGGAAGAAACCAGAGGACCCAGAGAAAATCCACACAGATAGGAGAAAATGCCCAGACTCCACACACAGAGGGGCAAATGTTTTTTTTCTCACCAGCATTATAACAAAAAATGTTATATCAGGACCAACTATAATTCCATTTACGTAACAATCTCAAAATGACAAAGTTATAGAAGTGAAGATTAGTAATTGCCTGGTGCTAAGCAGGAAATGGGAGGAGGAGGGATGTTTCTAAGCCCATAAAACCCCGGATGAAGGGGCCTTGTAGCGCTGGAGATGTGACATCGAGTCCTGCCTCTGATACTGTATTATGGTTTTACAAGATGTCCTCATTGGGGAAAGCCAAGTCAAAGGTACAGAGGCTCTCTCTGCACCATTTCTTACAATTGCACGGAAATCTATCATCATCTCATGATAAAGCATTTTAATTAAAAAGATGAGAAACTGACTAGTCCAAGAGAGATGAGACCAATCTAAGCAGAGAAAACAGAACGTATGACAGTCCCTGTGTTTTACTCATCCTATCCCCATTCTCTATCCTCTATGAACACTCAGTAATCCAGATTTGCATATTACATATATTTTTATGTTTTAAAACATCTTTTAAATCTCTTTGTTTTCATTCCCACCTCTAGCATCCTAATCAAATCCTCCCTCTTTTGGGGTTAATTTAGAAAGCCTTTCCATTGGTCTTCCCATCGGCTAACTGACACAGAAGTTGGTTTCCAGGATGCTACTTCTTTTCCTCTATTTTGCAGGCAGCATAAGGTTTTGGAACATGGGAAACAGGAGGCTAGACAGGGTGCCTGGTATTGCAGCATGCTCCCAATTTGATTTTGGATCCAGCTTGTGGAAGCCACAAACTGTTACGGTTATCTTAAACGGCACTGCCAAATTGCTGAGTTTCAGAAAAGCGTTTTGTTTTGTAACTAAAATGGGGTCATCATAATATAATAATGGCTTCTTCCAAGATACTTGCAAAATGACAAGTCTGCATTTAATGGAACTTTAAGCCAGAAAGATTGGGTAACGCAGACTATATTTTAGTATTTCACCATTATATATGCTATTGGCTGTAGGTTTTATGAAGCTTCTCTTTATCAAATGAAGAATATCTTTTCTGTATCATGTTTTCTGAGAGATTTAATCACAAACCTTTTTGTAAATAGCATTTATTGAAACAAATGCATGATTTTTCTCCTTTGTTAAATATGACTTACATCATTTATTTTCAAATATTAAACCAAACTTGGATTCCTTAGTAAAGATACCGTATTCTGTACATATACTGCTGGGTTTAATTTTCTAATTTTTTATTAAGGATTTTTACAGCTATGCACATAAGGTTTTAGACTACAATTTCTTTAATATTCTTGTCATGCTTTGATTATCAGGTAACTCCAGCCTCATAACAAAGCTGGGAACTATTCCTTCCTCCATAATTTTCTTATATAAATCGCATAAAATTGGTATCATTTATTTTTATTAAATATTTAGAGAATTAACTAGGGAAGCTATCTGGCCCTGGAATTTTCTTTGTTGAAAGTTTCACTGATCATCATAATATCTGATCTCATCACTTCCATACAACATTGTAACTAGCGGTCTCAGCCATAGCAATTAAATAGGAAAAAAAAAAATTCGGTGCATACAAATTGAAGCTTTGTGCCAACCCTGCATGGACCAAGTGTGTTGGTGCCATTTTCCCAACAGTAGGTACTTACTTCATGTCTCTGTGTCATATTTTGGTAATTCAAAATATGTCAGACTTTTTTATTATTTTATCTGTTATGGTGACCTTTAACCATTGATCTTTAATCTTACCACTGCAAACCATACCCCTACGTGATAGTGAATAAATGCCGTGCGTGTTCTGACTGCTCCACCACCTGCCCATTCCCCTGCTTCCGTCCCTTTCCTCTGGCCTCCCTATTCCCTGAGACAGGAATAACCTTCCAGCAACCTCTGAGTGTTCAAAGAGTTGCATGTCTCTCGTTTTAAATCAAAAGCCAGAAAAGATTATGCTTACTGAGGAAGACATGTCAAAGTGAAGCCAAGATAGGCTGAAAGCTTGGCCTCTTGTGCCAAATAATTAGCCCAGTTGTGAATGCAAAGTAAAACTTCTTGCAGGAAATTAAAAGTGCTACTCCAGTGAACATACAAATAAGAACAAAACAGTCTTATTGCTGATATGGAGAAAGTCTCCACAACATTCCTTTAAGCCAAAGCCTAATTCATAGCAAGGCCCTAATTCTCTAATTCTACGGAGCCCGAGAAAGGTAAGAAAGCCACAGAAGTAAAGTTTGAAACTCGCAGGTGTTGGTTCATGAGGTTTAAGAAAGGAAGTTGTCTCCGTAACATACCAGCACAAGGGGGAGCACCAAGTGCTAACGTGGGAATGGCAAGTTATCCAAAAGATCTAGCTAAGACAGCTAGCTGATGGACGCAGCTACACCAAACAGACCTTCAACGTAGACAAAACAGCCTTGTATTGGACTAAGATGCCACGTACAAGTTTCACGGCTAGAGATAAGGTCAACGCCTGGCTTCAAAGATTCAAAGAATAAATTTTCTCTATTTTTTAAGCTTTTATTTCACTTTTGTTATTTCTAATTGACGCACTGTACATATTTATGGGCACAGTGTGATATTTTGATACATTTATGTATTTCATAACGATTAAATCAGGGCAATAAGCATATATGGGGACATTCAAAATCTGCTCTTTTCTAGCTATTTTAAAATGAACAATAAATTGTTATTAATTACAGACACCCTACTATGTTATACTCACTCCCTGGTTAGGTGCTATTGTAGTGAGTGACGTTAAGTTGAAACCAAAGCTCATTCATCATTCCAAAGGTCTGGGGGCTCTTAGGAATTATACTAAATCTACTCTTCCCTTGCTCCATTAATAGAACAACAAAGCTTGCATGACAGCCCATCTGTTTATAGCACAGTTTACCAAATATTTTAAGGCCACTGTTGAGACCTACTGCTCAGGAAAAAAAGATTCAAAATATTACAGCTCAGTGACAATATACCTAGTCACCTAAGAACTCTATTGTTCCTTGTCTATGAATACCACATCCACTCTGCAGCCCATAGATGACGGGGTAACCTTGACCTTCAAGTCTTATTATTGAAGACATACATTTCGTAAGGCAATAGCTGCTATAGAAAGTGATTCCTCTGACAGATATGGGCAAAGTTAATTGAAAGCCCTCTAGAAATAATTCATCATACTAGACGCTAGTAAGAATGTTTTTATTTGTGGGAGGAGGTCAAAATATCATTAACATGAGTTTGGAAGAAGTCAATTCCAAAACCCATGGATGACTTTGAGCAGGTTAAGATTTAAGTGGAGAACGTAACTGCCACCAACTACTAAAAAGTAGAAAGTTAAATTTTAAAAAATTCTGTAACTCTGAGGTCCATTGCAAAAAGATTCCTGTTCATCATCATCATGAATGGACACACAATAATCCAATCATTCTATGGATTGAATGAGAAAGATCTTGGTTACTTTTTTAAAAAATATATACAGAAACCTGTAAGTGGTCATATTTACTTTGTATTCTACAGAATGGACGCACAATAATCCAATCATTCTCTGGATTGAGTGAGAAAGATCTTGGTTATTATCTTTTTGAAAAATATATATAGAAACCTGTAAGTAGCAAAGTAATTGCTTCTGTATTGGTGATTTTT